>JAKFHT010002213.1:0-18641 GCA_023783455.1 Erythrocebus patas
GGAATTAAGAGGGATATTTGGAAGCCATTAGGGCTATGGTGAAAATGGAAATATCTTCCGTTCAAAA
The DNA here is from genome assembly GCA_023783455.1 of Erythrocebus patas. Lineage (NCBI taxonomy): Eukaryota > Metazoa > Chordata > Mammalia > Primates > Cercopithecidae > Erythrocebus > Erythrocebus patas. Next base: position 68 of record JAKFHT010002213.1, read on the forward strand.
CTGGAAGGAATCTTTCTGATAAACTGCTCAGTGTTCTGTTAATTCATCTCACAGAGTTACATCTTTCCTTCAAGAAGCCTTTCGCTAAGGCTGTTCTTGTGGAATTAGCAAAGGGATATTTGGAAGCCCATAGGGCTATGGTGAAAAGTGAAATATCTTCCGTTCAAAACTGGAAAGAAGCTTTCTGAGAAACTCCTCTGTGTTCTGTTAATTCATCTCACAGAGTTACATGTTTCCGTTCAAGAAGCCTTTCGCTAAGGCTGTTCTTGTGGAATTGGCAAAGGGATATTTGAAAGCCCATAGAGGCTATGGTGAAAGAGGAAATATCTTCCGTTCAAAACTGGAAAAGCCTTCTGAGAAACTGCTCTGTGTTCTGTTAATTCATCTCACAGAGTTACATCTTTCCTTCAAGAAGCCTTTCGCAGTGGCTGTTTTTCTGGAATTGCAGGGATATTTGGAAGCCCATAGGGCTATGGTGAAAAATATCTTCCGTTCAAAATTGGAAAGAAGCTTTCTGAGAAACTGCTCTGTGTTCTGTTAATTCATCTCACAGAGTTACATCTTTCACTTCAAGAAGCCTTTCGCTAAGGCTGTTCTTGTGGAATTGGCAAGGGGTATTTGGAAGCCCATAGAGGCTATGGTGAAAAGGAAATATCTTCCGTTCAAAACTGGAAAGAAGCTTTCTGAGAAACTGCTCTGTGTTCTGTTAATTCATCTCACAGAGTTACATCTTTCCCTTCAAGAAGCCTTTCGCTAAGGTTGTTCTTGTGCAATTGCCAAAGTGATATTAGGAAGCCCATAGAGGGCTATGGTGAAAAAGGAAATATTTTCCGTTCAAAACTGGAAAGAAGCTTTCTGAGAAACTGCTCTGTGTTCTGTTAATTCATCTCACAGAGTTACATCTTTCCCTTCAGGAAGCCTTTCGCTAAGGCTGTTCTTGTGGAATTGACAAAGAGATATTTGGAAGCCCATAGAGGGCTATGGTGAAAATGGAAATATCTTCCGTTCAAAACTGGAAAGAAGATTTCTGAGAAACTGCTCTGTGTTCTGTCAATTCATCTCACGAGTTAAATCTTTCCATTCAAGAAGGCTTTCTAAAGATGTCTTGTGGAATTGCCAAAGTGATATTTGGAAACCGATAGAGGGCTATGGTGAAAGAAATATCTTCCGTTCAAAACTGGAAAGAAGCTTTCTGAGAAACTGCTCCGTGTTCTGTTAATTCATCTCACAGAGTTACATCTTTAAATTCAAGAGCCTTTAAGGCTGTTCTTGTGGAATTGGCAAGTGATATTTGGAAGCTCATAGAGGGCTATGTTGAAAAGGAAATATCTTCCGTTCAAAACTGGAAGCTTTCTGAGAAACTGCTCTGTGTTCTGTTAATTCATCTCACAGAGTTACATCTTTCCCTTCAAAAGCCTTTCGCTAAGGCTGTTCTTCTTGAATTGGCAAAGGATATTTGGAAGCCCTTAGAGGCTATGGTGAAAAGGAAATATCTTCCGTTCAAGCGTGGAAAGAAGCTTTCTGAGAAACTGCTCTGTGTTCTGTTAATTCATCTCACAGGTTACATCTTTCCTTCAAGAAGCCTTTCGCTAAGGCTGTTCTTGTGGAATTGGCAAAGGATATTTGGAAGCCCTTAGAGCTATGGTGAAAAAGGAAATGTCTTCCGTTAAAAACTGGAAAAAGCTTTCGAGAAACTGCTCTGTGTTCTGTTAATTCATCTCACAGAGTTACATCTTTCCTTCAAGAAGCCTTTAGCTAAGGCTGTTCTTGTGGAATTGGAAAGGGATATTTGGAAGCCATAGAGGGCTATGGTGAAAAGGAAATGTCTTCCTTTCAAAACTGGAAAGATGCTTTCTGAGAAACTGCTCTGTGTTCTGTTAATTCATCTCACAGAGTTACATGTTTCCTTCAAGAAGCCTTTCGCTAAGGCTGTTCTTGTGGAATTGGCAAGGATATTTGAAGCACATAGAGGGCTATGGTGAAAAGGAAATATCTTCCGTTAAACACTGGAAAGAAGCTTTCTGAGAAACTGCTCTGTGTTCTCTTAATTCATCTCACAGAGTTACACCTTTCCTTGAAGATGCCTTTCGCTAAGGCTGTTCTTGTGGAATTGGCAAAGGATATTTGGAAGCCCATAGAGGCTATGGTGAAAAATATCTTCCGTTCAAAACTGGAAAAGCTTTCTGAGAAACTGCACTGTGTTCTGTTAATTCATCTCACAGGTTACATCTTCCCTTCAGAAGTCTTTCGTTAAGGCTGTTCTTGTGGAATCGGCAAAGGATATTTGGAAGCCCATAGAGGGCTATGGTGAAAAAAATCACTTCCGTTAAACACTGGAAGAAACTTTCTGAGAAACTGCTCTGTGTTCTGTTAATTCATCTCACAGAGTTACATCTTTCCTTCAATAAGCCTTTCGCTAAGGCTGTTCTTGTGGAATTGGCAAAGTGATATTTGGAAGCACATAGAGGGCTATGGTGAAAAAGGAAATATCTTCCATTCAAAACTGGAAGAAGCTTTCTGAGAAACTGCTCTGAGTTCTGTTAATTCATCTCACAGAGTTACATCTTTCCTTCAAGAAGCCTTTCGCTAAGGCTGTTCTTGTGGAATTGGCAAAGGATATTTGGAAGCCCTTAGAGGCTATGGTGAAAAATATCTTCCGTTCAAAACTGGAAGAAGCTTTCTGAGAAACTGCTCTGTGTTCTGTTAATTCATCTCACAGAGTTACATCTTTCCCTTCAAGAAGCCTTTCGCTAAGGCTGTTCTTGTGGAATTGGCAAAGGATATTTGGAAGCCCATAGAGAGCTATGGTGAAAAAGGAAATGTCTTCCGTTCAAAACTGGAAAGAAGCTTTCTGAGAAACTGCTCTGTGTTCTGTTAATTCATCTCAGAGTTACATCTTTCCTTCAAGAAGCCTTTCGCTAAGGCTGTTCTTGTGGAATTGGAAAGGGATATTTGGAAGCCATAGAGGGCTATGGTGAAAAAGGAAATATCTTCCGTTCAAAACTGGAAAGAAGCTTTCTGAGAAACTGCTCTGTGTTCTGTTAATTCATCTCACAGAGTTACATGTTTCCCTTCAAGAAGCCTTTCGCTAAGGCTGTTCTTGTGGAATTGGCAAGGGATATTTGGAAGCCCATAGAGGGCTATGGTGAAAAAGGAAATATCTTCCGTTCAAAACTGGAAAGAAGCTTTCTGAGAAACTGCTCTGTGTTCTGTTAATTCATCTCACAGAGTTACACCTTTCCCTTGAAGATGCCTTTCGCTAAGGCTGTTCTTGTGGAATTGGCAAAGGGATATTTGGAAGCCCATAGAGGGCTATGGTGAAAAAGGAAATATCTTCCGTTCAAAACTGGAAAGAAGCTTTCTGAGAAACTGCACTGTGTTCTGTTAATTCATCTCACAGAGTTACATCTTTCCCTTCAAGAAGTCTTTCGTTAAGGCTGTTCTTGTGGAATCGGCAAAGGGATATTTGGAAGCCCATAGAGGGCTATGGTGAAAAAGGAAATATCTTCCGTTAAACACTGGAAAGAAACTTTCTGAGAAACTGCTCTGTGTTCTGTTAATTCATCTCACAGAGTTACATCTTTCCCTTCAATAAGCCTTTCGCTAAGGCTGTTCTTGTGGAATTGGCAAAGTGATATTTGGAAGCCCATAGAGGGCTATGGTGAAAAAGGAAATATCTTCCATTCAAAACTGGAAAGAAGCTTTCTGAGAAACTGCTCTGAGTTCTGTTAATTCATCTCACAGAGTTACATCTTTCCCTTCAAGAAGCCTTTCGCTAAGGCTGTTCTTGTGGAATTGGCAAAGGGATATTTGGAAGCCCTTAGAGGGCTATGGTGAAAAAGGGAATATCTTCCGTTCAAAACTGGAAGGAAGCTTTCTGAGAAACTGCTCTGTGTTCTATTAATTCATCTCACAGAGTTACATCTTTCCCTTCAAGAAGCCTTTCTCTAAGGCTCTTCTTGTGGAATTGGCAAAGGGATATTTCGAAGTCCATAGAGGGCTATGGTGAAAAAGGAAATATCTTCCGTTCAAAACTGGAAAGAACCTTTCTGAGAAACTGCTCTGTGTTCTGTTAATTCATCTCACAGAGTTAAATCTTTCCATTCAAGAAGGCTTTCGCTAAAGATGTCTTGTGGAATTGCCAAAGTGATATTTGGAAACCGATAGAGGGCTATGGTGAAAAAGGAAATATCTTCCGTTCAAAACTGGAAAGAAGCTTTCTGAGAAACTGCTCCGTGTTCTGTTAATTCATCTCACAGAGTTACATCTTTAAATTCAAGAAGCCTTTCGCTAAAACTGTTCTTGTGGAATTGGCAAAGTGATATTTGGAAGCTCATAGAGGGCTATGTTGAAAAAGGAAATATCTTCCGTTCAAAACTGGAAAGAAGCTTTCTGAGAAACTGCTCTGTGTTCCGTTAATTCATCTCACAGAGTTACATCCTTCCCTTCAAGAAGCCTTTCGCTAAGGCTGTTGTTGTGGAATTGGCAAAGGATATTTGGAAGCCCATGGAGGGCTATGGTGAAAAAGGAAATATCTTCCGTTCAAAACTGGAAAGAAGCTTTCTGAGAAACTGCTCTGTGTTCTGTTAATTCATCTCACAGAGTTACATCTTTCCCTTCAACAAGCCTTTCACTATGGCTGTTCTTGTGGAATTGGCAAAGTGATATTTGGAAGCCCATAGAGGGCTATGGTGAAAAAGGAAATAACTTCCGTTCAAAACTGGAAAGAAGCTTTGAGAAACTGCTCTGTGTTCTGTTAATTCATCCCACAGAGTTACATCTTTCCCTTCAAGAAGTTTTCGCTAAGGCTCTTCTTGTGGAATTGGCAAAGGATATTTGGAAGTTGAAAGAGGGCTATGGTGAAAAGGAAATATCTTCCGTTCAAAACTGGAAAGAAGCTTTCTGAGAAATTGCTCTGTGTTCTGTTAATTCATCTCACAGAGTTACTTCTTTCCCTTCAAGAAGTCTTTCGCTAAGGCTGTTCTTGTGGAATTGGCAAAGGATATTTGGAAGTTGAAAGAGGCTATGGTGAAAAAGGAAATATCTTCCGTTCAAAACTGGAAAGAAACTTTCTGAGAAATTGCTCTGTGTTCTGTTAATTCATCTCACAGAGTTACTTCTTTCCTTCAACAAGCCTTTCACTATGGCTGTTCTTGTGGAATTGGCAAAGTGATATTTGGAAGCCCATAGAGGGCTATGGTGAAAAAGGAAATAACTTCCGTTCAAAACTGGAAAGAAGCTTTCGGAGAAACTGCTCTGTGTTCTGTTAATTCATCCCACAGAGTTACATCTTTCCCTTAAAGAAGTCTTTCGCTAAGGCTCTTCTTGTGGAATTGGCAAAGGGATATTTGGAAGTTGAAAGAGGGCTATGGTGAAAAAGGAAATATCTTCCGTTCAAAACTGGAAAGAAGCTTTCTGAGAAATTGCTCTGTGTTCTGTTAATTCATCTCACAGAGTTACTTCTTTCCCCTCAAGAAGTCTTTCGCTAAGGCTGTTTTTGTGGAATTGGCAAAGGGATATTTGGAAGCACATAGAGGGCTATGGTGAAAAAGGAAATATCTTCCTTTCAAAACTGGAAAGAAGCTTTCTGAGAAACTGCTCTGTGTTCTGTTAATTCATCTCACAGAGTTACACCTTTCCCTTGAAGATGCCTTTCGCTAAGGCTGTTCTTGTGGAATTGGCAAAGGATATTTGGAAGCCCATAGAGGGCTATGGTGAAAAGGAAATCACTTCCGTTCAAAACTGGAAAGAAGCTTTCTGAGAAACTGCACTGTGTTCTGTTAATTCATCTCACAGAGTTACATCTTTCAATTCAAGAAGTCTTTCGTTAAGGCTGTTCTTGTGGAATCGGCAAAGGGATATTTGGAAGCCCATAGAGGGCTATGGTGAAAAAGGTAATATCTTCCGTTAAACACTGGAAAGAAGCTTTCTGAGAAACTGCTCTGTGTTCTGTTAAATCATCTCACAGAGTTACATCTTTCCCTTCAAGATGCCTTTCGCTAAGACTGTTCTTGTGGAATTGGCAAAGTGATATTTGGAATCCCAAAGAGGGCTATGGTAAAAAAGGAAATATCTTCCGTTCAAAACTGGAAAGAAGCTTTCTGAGAAATTGCTCTGTGTTCTGTTAATTCATCTCACAGAGTTACTTCTTTCCCTTCAAGAAGCCTTTCGCTAAGGCTGTTCTTGTGGAATTGGCAAAGTTATATTTGGAAGCACATAGAGGGCTATGGTGAAAGGAAATATCTTCCATTCAAAACTGGAAAGAAGCTTTCTGATAAACTGCTCTGTGTTCTATTAATTCATCTCACAGAGTTACATCTTTCCCTTCAAGAAGTCTTTCGCTAAGGCTGTTCTTGTGGAATTGGCAAAGGGATATTTGGAAGCCCATAGAGGGCTATGGTGAAAAAGGAAATATCTTCCGTTCAAAACTGGAAAGAAGCTTTCTGAAACTGCTCCGTGTTCTATTAATTCATCTCACAGGTTACATCTTTCCCTTCAAGAAGCCTTTCGCTAAGGCTGTTCTTGTGGAATTGGCAAAGGGATATGTGGAAGCCCATGAGGGCTATGGTGAAAAAGGAAATATCTTCCGTTCAAAACTGGAAAGAAGCTTTCTGAGAAACTGCTCTGTGTTCTGTTAATTCATCTCACAGAGTTACATCTTTCCATTCAAGAAGCCTTTCGCTAAAGATGTTCTCGTGGAATTGCCAAAGTGATATTTGGAAGCCCATGAGGGCTATGGTGAAAAGGAAATATCTTCCGTTCAAAACTGGAAAGAAGCTTTCTGAGAAACTGCTCCGTGTTCTGTTAATTCATCTCACAGAGTTACATCTTTCCATTCAAGAAGCCTTTCTCTAAAACTGTTCCTGTGGAATTGGCAAAGATATTTGGAAGCCCATAGAGGCTATGGTGAAAAAAATATCTTCCGTTCAAAACTGGAAAGAAGCTTTCTGAGAAACTGCTCTGTGTTCCGTTAATTCATCTCACAGGTTACATCTTTCCTTCAAAGCCTTTCGCTAAGGCTGTTCTTGTGGAATTGGCAAAGGATATTTGGAAGCCCATGGAGGGCTATGGTGAAAAAGGAAATACCTTCCGATGAAAACTGGAAAGAAGCTTTCTGAGAAACTGCTCTGTGTTCTGTTAATTCATCTCACAGAGTTACATCTTTCCCTTCAACAAGCCTTTCGTTATGGCTGTTCTTGTGGAATTGGCAAAGTGATATTTGGAAGCCCATAGACGGCTATGGTGAAAAAGGAAATAACTTCCGTTCAAAACTGGAAAGAAGCTTTCTGAGAAACTGCTCTGTGTTCTGTTAATTCATCCCACAGAGTTACATCTTTCCCTTAAAGAAGCCTTTCGCTAAGGCTGTTCTTGTGGAATTGGCAAAGTGATATTTAGAAGCACATAGAGGGCTATGGTGAAAAAGGAAATATCTTCCGTTCAAAACTGGAAAGAAACTTTCTGAGAAACTGCTCTGTGTTCTGTTAATTCATCTCACAGAGTTACATCTTTCCCTTCAAGAATCCTTTCGCTAAGGCTGTTCTTGTGGAATTGGCAAAGGGATATTTGGAAGCCCATAGAGGGCTATGGTGAAAAAGGAAATATCTTCCGTTAAACACTGGAAAGAAGCTTTCTGAGAAACTGCTCTGCGTTCTGTTAATTCATCTCACAGAGTTACATCTTTCCCTTCAAGATGCCTTTCGCTAAGACTGTTCTTGTGGAATTGGCAAAGTGATATTTGGAAGCCCAAAGATGCTATGGTGAAAAAGGAAATATCTTCCGTTCAAAACTGGAAAGAAGCTTTCTGGGATATTGCCCTGTGTTCTGTTAATTCATCTCACAGATTTACTTCTTTCCCTTCAAGAAGCCTTTCTCTAAGGCTGTTCTTGTGGAATAGGCAAAGGGTTATTTGGAAGCACGTAGGGCTATGGTGAAAAAGAAATATCTTCCGTTCAAAACTGGAAAAAGCTTTCTGAGAACTGCTCTGTGTTCTGTTAATTCATCTCACAGAGTTACATCATTCCCTTCAAGAAGCCTTTCGCTAAGGCTGTTCTTGTGGAATTCGCAAACTGATATTTGGAAGCCCATAGTGGGCTATGGTGAAAAAGGAAATATATTCCGTTCAAAACTGGAAAGAAGCTTTCTGAGAATCTGCTCTGTGTTCTGTTAAATCATCTCACAGAGTTACCTCTTTCCCTTCAAGAAGCCTTTCGCTAAGGCTCTTCTGGTGGAATTGGCAAAGTGATATTTGGAAGCCCATAGAGGGCTACGGTGAAAAAGGAAATATCTTCCGTTCAAAACTGGAAAGAAGTTTCTGAGAAACTGCTCTGTGTTCTGTTGTTTCACCTCACAGAGTTACATCTTTCCCTTCAAGAAGCCTTTCGCTAAGGCTGTTCTTGTGGAATTGGCAAGGGATATTTGAAGCCCATAGAGGGCTATGGTGAAAAAAATATCTTCCTTTCAAAACTGGAAAGAAGCTTTCTGAAACTGCTCTGTGTTCTGTTAATTCATCTCACAGAGTTACATCTTTCCTTCAACAAGCCTTTCGCTATGGCTGTTCTTGTGGAATTGGCAAAGTGATATTTAGCCCATAGAGGGCTATGGTGAAAAATAACTTCCGTTCAAAACTGGAAAAAGCTTTCTGCGAAACTGCTCTGTGTTGTTGTGTTAATTCATCCCACAGAGTTACATCTTTCCCTTCAGGAAGCCTTTCGTTAAGGCTGTTCTTGTGGAATTGGCAAAGGGATATTTGGAAGCCCACAGAGGGCTATGGTGAAAACGGACATCTTCTGTTCAAAGCTTGAAAGAAACTTTCTGAGAAACTGCTCTGTGTTCTCTTAATTCATCTCACAGAGTTACATCTTTCCCTTCAAGAAGCCTTTCTCTAAGGCTCTTCTTGTGGAATTGGCAAAGGGATATTTCGAAGTCCATAGAGGGCTATGCTGAAAAAGGAAATATCTTCCGTTCAAAACTGGAAAGAAGCTTTCTGAGAAACTGCTCTGTGTCCTGTTAATTCATCTCACATAGTTACATCTTTCCCTTCAAGAAGCCTTTCGCTAAGGCTGTTCTTGTGGAATTGGCAAAGGGATATTTGGAAGCCATTAGAGGGCTATGGTGAAAATGGAAATATCTTCCGTTCAAAACTGGAAAGAATCTTTCTGATAAACTGCTCAGTGTTCTGTTAATTCATCTCACAGAGTTACATCTTTCCCTTCAAGAAGCCTTTCGCTAAGGCTGTTCTTGTGGAATTGGCAAAGGGATATTTGGAAGCCCATAGAGGGCTATGGTGAAAAGTGAAATATCTTCCGTTCAAAACTGGAAAGAAGCTTTCTGAGAAACTGCTCTGTGTTCTGTTAATTCATCTCAGAGAGTTACATGTTTCCCTTCAAGAAGCCTTTCGCTAAGGCTGTTCTTGTGGAATTCGCAAAGTGATATTTGGAAGCCCATAGAGGTCTATGGTGAAAAAGGAAATATCTTCCGTTCAAAACCGAAAAGAAGCTTTCTGAGAAACTGCTCTATGTTCTGTTAATTCATCTCACAGACTTACATCTTTCCCTTCAAGAAGCCTTTCGCTAAGGCTGTTCTTGTGGAATTGGCAAAGGGATATTTGGAAGCCCACCGTTGGCTCTGGTGAAAAAGGAAATATATTCCGTTCAAAACTGGAAAGAAGCTTTCTGAGAATCTGCTCTGTGTTCTGTTAATTCATCTCAGAGACTTACATCTTTCCCTTTAAGAAGCTTTTCGCTAAGGCTGTTCTTGTGGAATTGGCAAAGGGATATTTGGAAGCCCATAGAGGGCTATGGGGAAAAAGGAAATATCTTCCTTTCAAAACTGGAAAGAAGCTTTCTGAGAAACTGCTCTGTGTTCTGTTAATTCATCTCACAGAGTTACATTTTCCCTTCAAGAAGCCTTTCGCTAAGGCTGTTCTTGTGGAATTGGCAAAGGGATATTTGGAAGCCCATAGAGGGCTATGGTGAAAAAGGAAATATCTTCCGTTCAAAAGTGGAAAGAAGCTTTCTGAGAAACTGCTCTGTGTTCTGTTAATTCATCTCACAGAGTTACATCTTTCCCTTCAAGAAGCCTTTCGCTAAGGCTGTTCTTGTGGAATTGGCAAAGGATATTTGGAAGCCCATAGAGGGCTATGGTGAAAAGGAAATATTCCGTTCAAAACTGGAAAGAAGCTTTCTGAGAAACTGCTCTGTGTTCTGTTAATTCATCTCACAGAGTTACATCTTTCCCTTCAAGAAGCCTTTCGCTAAGGCTGTTCTTGTGGAATTGACAAAGGGATATTTGGAAGCCCATAGAGGGCTATGGTGAAAAAAATATCTTCCGTTCAAAACTGGAAAGAAACTTTCTGAGAAACTGCTCTGTGTTCTGTTAATTCATCTCACAGAGTTACATCTTTCCTTCAAGAAGCCTTTCGCTAAGCTGTTCTTGTGGAATTGCAAAGTGATATTTGGAAGCCATAGAGGGCTATGGTGTAAAAGGAAATATCTTCCGTTCAAAACTGGAAAGAAGCTTTCTGAGAAACTGCTCTGGGTTCTGTTAATTCATCTCACAAGTTATATCTTTCCTTCAAAGCCTTTTGCTAAGGCTGTTCTTGTGGAATTAGCAAAGGATATTTGGAAGCCATAGTTGGCTCTGGTGAAAAGGAAATATATTCCGTTCAAAACTGGAAAGAAGCTTTCTGAGAATCTGCTGTGTTCTGTTAATTCATCTCACAGAGTTACATCTTTCCCTTCAAGAAGCCTTTCGCTAAGGCTGTTCTTGTGGAATTGGCAAAGGGATATTTGGAAGCCCATAGAGGGCTACGGGGAAGAAGGAAATAACTTCCTTTCAAAACTGGAAAGAAGCTTTCTGAGAAACTGCTCTGTGTTCTGTTAATTCATCTCACAGAGTTACATCTTTCCCTTCAACAAGCCTTTCGCTATGGCTGTTCTTGTGGAATTGGCAAAGTGATATTTGGAAGCCCATAGAGGGCTATGGTGAAAAAGGAAATAACTTCCGTTAAAAACTGGAAAGAAGCTTTCGGAGAAACTGCTTTGTGTTCTGTTAATTCATCCCACAGAGTTACATCTTTCCCTTCAAGAAGCCTTTCGCTAAGGCTCTTCTTGTGGAATTGACAAAGGGATATTTGGAAGCCCATAGAGGGTTATGGTGAAAAAGGAAATATCTTCCGTTCAAAACTGGAAAGAAGCTTTCTGAGAAATTGCTCTGTGTTCTGTTAATTCATCTCACAGAGTTAATTCTTTCCCCTCAAGAAGTCTTTCGCTAAGGCTGTTCTTGTGGAATTGGCAAAGGGATATTTGGAAGCACATAGAGGGCTATGCTGAAAAAGGAAATATCTTCCTTTCAAAACTGGAAAGAAGCTTTCTGAGAAACTGCTCTGTGTTCTGTTAATTCATCTCACAGAGTTACAAGTTTCCCTTGAAGATGCCTTTCGCTAAGGCTGTTCTTGTGGAATTGGCAAAGGGATATTTGGAAGCCCAGAGAGGGCTATGGTGAAAAAGGAAATATCTTCCGTTCAAAACTGGAAACAAGCTTTCTGAGAAACTGCACTGTGTTCTGTTAATTCATCTCACAGAGTTACATCTTTCCCTTCAAGAAGTCTTTCGTTAAGGCTGTTCTTGTGGAATCGGCAAAGGGATATTTGGAAGCCCATAGAGGGCTATGGTGAAAAAGGAAATATCTTCCGTTAAACACTGGAAAGAAGCTTTCTGAGAAACTGCTCTGTGTTCTGTTACATCATCTCACAGAGTTACATCTTTTCCTTCAAGATGCCTTTCGCTAAGACTGTTCTTTTGGAATTGGCAAAGTGATATTTGGAAGCCCAAAGAGGGCTATGGTAAAAAAGGAAATATCTTCCGTTCAAAACTGGAAAGAAGCTTTCTGAGAAATTGCTCTGTGTTCTGTTAATTCATCTCACAGAGTTACTTCTTTCCCTTCAAGAAGCCTTTCGCTAAGGCTGTTCTTGTGGAATTGGCAAAGTGATATTTGGAAGCACATAGAGGGCTCTGGTGAAAAAGGAAATATCTTCCATTCAAAACTGGAAAGAAGCTTTCTGAGAAACTGCTCTGTGTTCTATTAATTCATCTCACAGAGTTACATCTTTCCCTTCAAGAAGTCTTTCGCTAAGGCTGTTCTTGTGGAATTGGCAAAGGGATATTTGGAAGCCCATAGAGGGCTATGGTGAAAAAGGAAATATCTTCCGTTCAAAACTGGAAAGAAGCTTTCTGAGAAACTGCTCCGTGTTCTATTAATTCATCTCACAGAGTTACATCTTTCCCGTCAAGAAGCCTTTCGCTAAGGCTGTTCTTGTGGAATTGGCAAAGGGATATGTGGAAGCCCATAGAGGGCTATGGTGAAAAAGGAAATATCTTCCGTTCAAAACTGGAAAGAAGCTTTCTGAGAAACTGCTCTGTGTTCTGTTAATTCATCTCACAGAGTTACATCTTTCCATTCAAGAAGCCTTTCGCTAAAGATGTTCTCGTGGAATTGCCAAAGTGATATTTGGAAACCGATAGAGGGCTATGGTGAAAAAGGAAATATCTTCCGTTCAAAACTGGAAAGAAGCTTTCTGAGAAACTGCTCTGTGTTCTGTTAATTCATCTCACAGAGTTACATCTTTCCATTCAAGAAGCCTTTCGCTAAAACTGTTCTTGTGGAATTGGCAAAGTGATATTTGGAAGCCCATAGAGGGCTATGGTGAAAAAGGAAATATCTTCCGTTCAAAACTGGAAAGAAGCTTTCTGAGAAACTGCTCTGTGTTCCGTTAATTCATCTCACAGAGTTACATCTTTCCCTTCAAGAAGCCTTTCGCTAAGGCTGTTCTTGTGGAATTGGCAAAGGGATATTTGGAAGCCCATGGAGGGCTATGGTGAAAAAGGAAATATCTTCCGTTCAAAACTGGAAAGAAGCTTTCTGAGAAACTGCTCTGTGTTCTGTTAATTCATCTCACAGAGTTACATCTTTCTCTTCAACAAGCCTTTCGCTATGGCTGTTCTTGTGGAATTGGCAAAGTGATATTTGGAAGCCCATAGAGGGCTATGGTGAAAAAGGAAATAACTTCCGTTCAAAACTGGAAAGAAGCTTTCTGAGAAACTGCTCTGTGTTCTGTTAATTCATCCCACAGAGTTACATCTTTCCCTTCAAGAAGCCTTTTGCTAAGCCTGTTCTTGTGGAATTGGCAAAGGGATATTTAGAAGCACATAGAGGGCTATGGTGAAGAAGGAAATATCTTCCGTTCAAAACTGGAAAGAAACTTTCTGAGAAACTGCTCTGTGTTCTGTTAATTCATCTCACAGAGTTACATCTTTCCCTTCAAGAATCCTTTCGCTAAGGCTGTTCTTGTGGAATTGGCAAAGGGATATTTGGAAGCCCATAGAGGGCTATGGTGAAAAAGGAAATATCTTCCGTTAAACACTGGAAAGAAGCTTTCTGAGAAACTGCTCTGTGTTCTGTTAATTCATCTCACAGTTACATCTTTCCTTCAAGATGCCTTTCGCTAAGACTGTTCTTGTGGAATTGGCAAAGTGATATTTGGAAGCCCAAAGATGCTATGGTGAAAAAGGAAATATCTTCCGTTCAAAACTGGAAGGAAGCTTTCTGGGATATTGCCCTGTGTTCTGTTAATTCATCTCACAGATTTACTTCTTTTCCTTCAAGAAGCCTTTCTCTAAGGCTGTTCTTGTGGAATAGGCAAAGGGATATTTGGAAGCACGTAGAGGCTATGGTGAAAAGGAAATATCTTCCGTTCAAAACTGGAAAGAAGCTTTCTGGGAAACTGCTCTGTGTTCTGTTAATTCATCTCACAGAGTTACATCATTCCTTCAAGAAGCCTTTCGCTAAGGCTGTTCTTGTGGAATTGGCAAAGTGATATTTGGAAGCCCACAGAGGGCTATGGTGAAAAGGAAATATCTTCCGTTCAAAACTGGAAAGAAGCTTTCTGAGAAACTGCTCTGTGTTCTGTTAATTCATCTCACAGAGTTACATCTTTCCTTCAAAGCCTTTCGCTAAGGCTGTTCTTGTGGAATTGGCAAAGGGATATTTAGAAGCACATAGAGGGCTATGGTGAAAAGGAAATATCTTCCGTTAAACACTGGAAAGCAGCTTTCTGAGAAACTGCTCTGTGTTCTGTTAATTCATCTCACAGAGTTACATCTTTCCTTCAAGATGCCTTTCGCTCAGACTGTTCTTGTGGAATTTTCAAAGTGATATTTGGAAGCCCACAGAGGGCTATGGTGAAAAGGAAATATCTTCCGTTAAAAACTGGAAAGAAGCTTTCTGAGAAACTGCTCTGTGTTCTGTTAATTCATCTCACAGAGTTACTTGTTTCCCTTCAAGAAGCCTTTCGCTAAGGCTGTTATTGTGGAATTGGCAAAGGGATATTTGGAAGCCCATAGAGGGCTATGGTGAAAACGGAAATATCTTCCGTTCAAAACTGGAAAAAACTTTCTGAGAGACTGCTCTGTGTTCTCTTAATTCATCTCACAGAGTTACATCTTTCCTTCAAGAAGCCTTTGTCTAAGGCTCTTCTTGTGGAATTGGCAAAGGGATATTTGGAAGTCCATAGAGGCTATGGTGAAAAAGGAAATATCTTCCTTTCAAAACTGGAAAGAAACTTTCTGAGAGACTGCTCTGTGTTCTCTTAATTCATCTCACAGGTTACATCTTTCCTTCAAAGCCTTTGTCTAAGGCTCTTCTTGTGGAATTAGCAAAGGATATTTGGAAGTCCATAGAGGCTATGGTGAAAAAGGAAATATCTTCCTTTCAAAACTGGAAAGAAGCTTTCTGAGAAACTGCTCTGTGTCCTGTTAATTCATCTCACATAGTTACATCTTTCCTTCAAGAAGCCTTTAAGCTAAGGCTGTTCTTGTGGAATTAGCAAAGGATATTTGGAAGCCATTAGGCGGCTATGGTGAAAATGGAAATATCTTCCGTTCAAAACTGGAAAGAATCTTTCTGATAAACTGCTCTGTGTTCTGTTAATTCATCTCACAGAGTTACATCTTTCCTTCAAGAAGCCTTTCGCTAAGGCTGTTCTTGTGGAATTGGCAAAGGATATTTGGAAGCCCATGGGGGCTATGGTGAAAAGTGAAATATCTTCCGTTCAAAACTGGAAAGAAGCTTTCTGAGAAACTGCTCTGTGTTCTGTTAATTCATCTCACAGAGTTAGATGTTTCCCTTCAAAGCCTTTCGCTAAGGCTGTTCTTGTGGAATTCGCAAAGTGATATTTGGAAGCCCATAGAGGGCTATGGTGAAAAAGGAAATATCTTCCGTTCAAAACTGGAAAGAAGCTTTCTGAGAAACTGCACTGTGTTCTGTTAATTCATCTCACAGAGTTACATCTTTCCCTTCAAGAAGCCTTTCGCTAAGGCTGTTCTTGTGGAATTGGCAAAGGGATATTTGGAAGCCCATAGAGGGCTATGGTGAAAAAGGAAATATCTTCCGTTCAAAACTGGAAAGAAGCTTTCTGAGAAACTGCTCTGTGTTCTGTTAATTCATCTCACAGAGTTACATCTTTCCCTTCAAGAAGCCTTTCGCTAAGGTTGTTCTTGTGCAACTGCCAAAGTGATATTAGGAAGCCCATAGAGGGCTATGGTGAAAAAGGAAATATTTTCCGTTCAAAACTGGAAAGAAGCTTTCTGAGAAACTGCTCTGTGTTCTGTTAATTCATCTCACAGAGTTACATCTTTCCCTTCAGGAAGCCTTTCGCTAAGGCTTTTCTTGTGGAATTGACAAACTGAAATTTGAAGCCCATAGAGGGCTATGGTGAAAAAGGAAATATCTTTCGTTCAAAACTGGAAAGAAGCTTTCTGAGAATCTGCTCAGCGTTCTCTTAATTCATCTCACAGAGTTACATGTTTCCCTTCAACAAGCCTTTCGCTAAGGCTGATCTTGTGGAGTTGGCAAAGTGATATTTGGAAGCCCATAGAGGGCTATGGTGAAAAAGGAAATATCTTCCGTTCAAAACTGGAAAGAAGCTTTCTGAGAAACTTCTCTGTGTTCTGTTAATTCATCTCACAGAGTTACATCTTTCCCTTAAAGAAGCCGTTCGCTAAGGCTGTTCTTGTGGAATTGGCAAAGGGATATTTGGAAGCCCTTAGAGGGCTATGGTGAAAAAGGAAACATCTTCCGTTCAAAACTGGAAAGAAGCTTTCTGAGAAACTGCTCTGTGTTCTGTTAATTCATCTCACAGAGTTACATCTTTCCCTTCAAAGCCTTCGCTAAGGCTGTTCTTGTGGAATTGGAAAAGGATATTTGGAAGCCCATAGAGGGCTATGGTGAAAAAGGAAATATCTTCCGTTCAAAACTGGAAAGAAGCTTTCTGAGAAACTGCTCTGTGTTGTTGTGTTAATTCATCCCACAGAGTTACATCTTTCCCTTCAGGAAGCCTTTCGTTAAGGCTGTTCTTGTGGAATTGGCAAAGTGATATTTGGAAGCACACAGAGGGCTATGGTGACAAAGGAAATATCTTCCGTTCAAAACTGGAAAGAAGCTTTCTGCGAAACTGCTCTGTGTTGTTGTGTTAATTCATCCCACAGAGTTACATCTTTCCCTTCAGGAAGCCTTTCTCTAAGGCTCTTCTTGTGGAATTGGCAAAGGGATATTTCGAAGTCCATAGAGTGCTATGGTGAAAAAGGAAATATCTTCCGTTCAAAACTAGAAAGAAGCTTTCTGAGAATCTGCTCTGTGTTCTGTTAATTCATCTCACATAGTTATATCTTTCCTTCAAGAAGCCTTCGCTAAGGCTGGTCTTGTGGAATTGCAAAGGATATTTGGAAGCCCATAGAGGGCTATGGTGAAAAAGGAAATATCTTCCGTTCAAAACTGGAAAGAAGCTTTCTGAGA
Organism: Erythrocebus patas; assembly: GCA_023783455.1. Taxonomy (NCBI): domain Eukaryota; kingdom Metazoa; phylum Chordata; class Mammalia; order Primates; family Cercopithecidae; genus Erythrocebus; species Erythrocebus patas. The sequence continues at coordinate 16,916 of JAKFHT010002213.1, forward strand.
AACTGCTCTGTGTTCTGTTAATTCATCTCACAGAGTTACATCTTTCCTTCAAGAAGCCTTTCGCTAAGGCTGTTCTTGTGGAATTGGCAAAGGATATTTGGAAGCCCATAGAGGCTATGGTGAAAAAGGAAATATCTTCCGTTCAAAACTGGAAAGAAGCTTTCTGAGAATCTCCTCTGTGTTCTGATAATTCATCTCACAGAGTTACATCTTTCCCTTCAAGAAGCCTTTCGCTAAGGCTGTTCTTGTGGAATTGGCAAAGGATATTTAGAAGCCCATAGAGGCTAAGGTGAAAAGTGAAATATCTTCCGTTCAAAACTGGAAAGAAGCTTTCTGAGAAACTGCTCTGTGTTCTGTTAATTCATCTCACAGAGTTACATGTTTCCCTTCAAGAAGCCTTTCGCTAAAGCTGTTCTTGTGGAATTCGCAAAGTGATATTTGGAAGCCCATAGAGGGCTATGGTGAAAAAGGAAATATCTTAAGTTCAAAACCGAAAAGAAGCTTTCTGAGAAACTGCTCTATGTTCTGTTAATTCATCGCACAGAGTTACATCTTTCCCTTCAAGAAGCCTTTCTAAGGCTGTTCTTCTGGAATTGGAAAAGTGATATTTGGAAGCCCATAGAGGGCTATGGTGAAAAAGGAAATATCTTCCGTTCAAAACTGGAAAGAACTTTCTGAGAATCTCCTCTGTGTTCTGTTAATTCATCTCACAGAGTTACATCTTTCCTTCAAAAGCCTTTCGCTAAGGCTGTTCTTGTGAATTGGCAAAGGATGTTTGAAGCCCATAGAGGGCTACGGTGAAAAAGGAAATACCTTCCGTTCAAAACTGGAAAGAAACTTTCTGAGAAACTGCTCTGTGTTCTGTTAATTCGTCTCACAGAGTTACATCTTTCCTTCAAAAGCCTTCGCCAAGGCTGTTCTTGTGGAATTGGCAAAGGGATGTTTGGAAGCCCATAGAGGGCTATGGTGAAAAAGGAAATATCTTCCGTTCAAAACTGGAAAGAAACCAATTCCACAAGAACAGCCTTAGCGAAAGGCTTCTTGAAGGGAAAGAGGTAACTCTGTGAGATGAATTAACAGAACACAGAGCAGTTTCTCAGAAACCTTCTTTCCAGTTTTGAACGGAAGATATTTTTTTTCACCATAGCCCCTATGGGCTTCCAAATATCCTTTGCTAATCCCACAAGAACAGCCTTAGCGAAAGGCTTCTTGAAGGAAAGAGGTAACTCTGTGAGATGAATTAACAGAACACAGAGCAGTTTCTCAGAAAGCTTCTTTCCATTTTTGAAAGGAAGATATTTTTCACCATAGCCCTCTATGGGCTTCCAAATATCCTTGGACATCCCACAAGAACAGCCTTAGCGAAAGGCTTGAAGGGAAAGATGTAACACTGTGAGATGAATTAAGAGAACACTGAGCAGTTTCTCAGAAAGCTTCTTTCCAGTTTTGAAGGAAGATATTTCCTTTATCACCAAAGCCCTCTATGGCTTCCAAATATCCTTTGCCAATTCCACAAGAACAGCCTTAGCGAAAGGCTTCTTGAAGGAAAGATGTAACCTGTGAGATGAATTAACAGAACACAGAGCAGTTTCTCAGAAAGCTTCTTTCCAATTTTGAACGGAAGATATTTCCTTCACCATAGCCCTCTATGGGCTTCCAAATATCCTTGCCAATTCCACAAGAACAGCCTTTGCGAAACGCTTGAAGTTAAAGATGTAACTCTGTG
>JAKFHT010002214.1:0-18628 GCA_023783455.1 Erythrocebus patas
TATTGGCAGGAACTATGCTCATTTCTTGATAATGTTTTAACCTAAAGGGTTAAGTTAGTTCTGATTTGGTACTCAGTAAATGCTTAATGGATTAGTCCATGGTAACAAAATTATACAATATAACAGTCAGAACTTTAACTTTACCAGTTTACCTGGATTTCATAGCATAGATCCTTGAACTAGAAATAGGAAGGTGGTTATAAAGAATAGTTTTTAAAGCTGTGCATAGTACCCAGAGAGAGAATGCTGTCTGATGTGGTTGTATTAGTTCAAGAGAGAGGCAAGAGGAAATCCAAACTTGCTTTAGAATGGTTGATAACTGTATGGGGAAGAATGTGTGGAACTGTTGTTTAAAAAAAAATCACGCATGCTGACTTCAGGTGCTTTCACAGAGGAAAAGTTCTGTGCATTCAGCGGTGACTCGGTGTTTATATGTGGAGTAATGACTTCAGAAGGTATGTTTTAAAGACATTGGCAACTGTGCTATATAATGTGCCCTAACTGGTTGCTGGCTGGCAGTCATGCCCTGGAACCACGTGGAAAAATGGAGACTCTGTATGTTCTTGGAATGGGACCTTATCTCAATTGGTAAAGGCTTCCAAAGGGGCTACAGATAAAAAGCAAGATTGATGGTGACCTCAGTGGCATGGTGAAGGAGAAGAGGAAACTCAAGCAATAGCAGAGACAACACTGAGAATGGCAAGGACATTTGTGAATCCAAATTTTTTTGTTATGTTAGGTAACAATAACATTTGGTGTTTCCATATAACAGAGTAAATACAGTTTTGAATATCATTGTATATTTAAACTGTATTTGCCAAACTTACGTAGTTTGTTAATAATCAACCAGGACCTTTGTCAAAATAGATTGTTAAATCCCTCTATTTCCAGGACTAGGAAACTGTATTTTTAACAATTGCTCCAGATGATTTATATTCTTTTTTTTTTTTTTTTTTTTTTGAGACGGAGTCTCGCTCTGTCACCCAGGCTGGAATCCAGTGGCTCCATCTTGACTCACTGCAACCTCCACCTCCCTGGTTCAAACAATTCCCCTGCCTCAGCCTCCTGAGTAGCTAGGATTACAGGCGCACGCCACCATGCCCAGCTAATTTTTTGTATTTTTATTAGAGACGGGGTTTCACCATGTTGGCCAGACTGGTCTCAAACTCCTAACCTCAGGCAATCCACCTGCCTCGGCCTCCCAAAGTGCTGGGATTATAGGCGTCAGCCACTGCGCCTGGCCCTGATCATTTATATTCTTTTTTTTTTTTTTTTTGAGACGCGCCCAGACTGGAGTGCAGTGGCGCAATCTCGGCTCACTGAAAGCTCCGCCTCCCGGGTTCACGCCTTCTCCTGCCTCAGCCTCCCGAGTAGCTGGGACTACAGGCGCCCGCCACCGCGCCCAGCTAATTTTTGTATTTTTAGTAGAGACGGAGTTTCACTGTGTTAGCCAGGATGGTCTCAGTCTCCTGACCTCGTGATCCACCTGCCTCGGCCTCCCAAAGTGCTGGGATTACAGGCGTGAGCCACCGCACCGGCGATGATTTATATTCTTAGCCAAATTAAAGAAATACTGACTTAAGCCAGTTAAGTAAATCTTAATTGATAAGTTGTTATAATTTTAAGCTTGTGTGTTATATGGAATTTTCCTGTACAAATAATAGATACTACTCTATCATGTGGCAGTGGAAGTATAATAAACATTAATGTTGACAAGCTGTCATAATTTTAGGTCAGTACCCTAAAATTACCCTTGTGTTGAGTTTTCCTGTGCTGTAAGAGATATTAGGCACCATGATGTGGAAATAAAGACACACTCAAAACTAAGAAGTGTTTGTGGCCATGAGTGGCACAGTGGCTTGCTTCCTCCCACTCCCCACCACCTCTTTTCCATTTCTCCGGCCCCGCTTTGCTCTCCTTTTTCTTTCTTCCTCTTGTTCCCTTCATTTCCTTTCAGAAAACACAGTCTTAAGAACAAGGTTTTTGTCTTAAAGCGTGAGTTAGCTTGCTAAATATAAAATGTAAAACCTAAAAGATGACCAGGCCTCTGTGCTCACATCAGCATCTGAGCTTAGTTTTCCTTTCCAAGTCCTCATCTGAGTTAACTTTATGTGACCCAAGTGTGGCAACATCTTCCACTTGGTTCTAAATCTAGCCTCTTGATTTTCTTTTTCCTTTTTTTTTTTTTTTTTTTTTGAGATGGAGTCTCTGTTGCTCAGGCTGGAGTGCAGTGGCGCAATCTCAGCTCACTGAAAGCTCCGCCTCCCGGGTTCACGCCTTCTCCTGCCTCAGCCTCCTGAGTAGCTGGGATTACAGGCATGTGCCACCACGCCCAGCTCATTTTTGTATTTTTTAGTAGAGATGGGGTTTCACCATGTTGGTCAGGCTGGTCTTGAACTCCTGACCTCGTGATCCACCCGCCTCAGCCTCCCAAAGTGCTGGGATTACAGGCATGAGCCACCACGCCTTGCCTAGCCTCTTGATTTTCTTTTTTCTTTTTTTTTTTTGAGATGGAGTCTCTGTTGCTCAGGCTGGAGTGCAGTGGAGCGATCTTGGCTCACTGCAACCTCCACCTCCTGGGTTCAAGTGATTCTCCTGCCTCAGCCTCCTGAGTAGCTGGGATTACAGGCATGTGCCACCACGCCCAGCTCATTTTTGTATTTTTTAGTAGAGATGGGGTTTCACCATGTTGGTCAGGCTGGTCTTGAACTCCTGACCTCGTGATCCACCCGCCTCAGCCTCCCAAAGTGCTGGGATTACAGGCATGAGCCACCACGCCTTGCCTAGCCTCTTGATTTTCTTTTTCTTTTTTTTTTTTTAAGCAAGTCTGTCTGGAGTTTAAAACCAAAGACAAATCATACTGTACTGCATCTCTCAAAGAGTTTACAGTTTAGCTAGGTAAGACCAGAAGCACATGAAAAGTAAAATAGGTATATCAGACATAACCAGGTAATGTCAGAGTACAGGAATGGTACAGATAGTAGAAGTTAAATTCCTAGTAAAGAGAGAGTGGATAATCTGTAAACCTGTGACACATACAGCTACTTTACTGACAGAGGAAAGAATCTGACCACCTTCCTTGGCATCTTTTAAGAAAGGCATAGACAGGTCTATCTACTTCTTTTTCTCATTTGCCTCATCACATTCCATTGTGACCTCTCTAGTTCTTTTGCACACTGTCACGCTTAAATGTTATTTCTCATGAACATATTTAGGTTTTCCTGAGGATATTTCTCAGAGTCCTGAGTCACATAATCAGGACAGCTGATTAGGCATAAGAGAGACTGATACCAAATCAGAGTTGAACTCTCAGGGGACTTCTGCTGTCTGGTTGTTAGATGATGGGAAGTTATGTTTGTTTGGGCTCCAGGAATCAGAGCAGTTTGTTTTCCCTCCATACCCCAGGATTGTCCTTCCAAGTCTCACCTTTCCCATCTCCCCTCATCTCTAGCACTACCACCTACTCCCAATGTGCTGTCAGCAGATAATAAGGCTGACCAATTGCCTAGATTTTGCCTAGGTGAAAGAATTTTGGCTCAAGTACTAGCAAGATGAATCACATATCCTGTCTTTAACCTTCTTATTTATTTATAAAGACACAAGTCTACCACTTGAACTGTGCATTTCCTGGGGCTCCCTTTGGTCATGCCCTTGCTTCAGACCTTTCTTCTTGGCCCTGTTCTTTAAGATTGAAATTGTTCATACTTCAAGGCTTGGCTACCATTGTTAGAACATTATCTGCCCATTTGAATTTCGGAAGAGTAAGGGCCTTTCCTCTTTAAAAGTTCCTCATTCTTTCTATCCTTCCCTCTCCTTCCCATTTCACCAATTCTGTTAACTATAGAACCAACGTCAATACACAATAAGGAAGGATCTTGGCTTTATTTTATATCCTCCTCTCAAAGGTACTTTTCTACTTGTTAAATTATCTATCTTATTAGGACATTCTTAGTACATTTGGTATCTCTGCTTCCCATTCTGTTTTCCTTCTAGGAATTTATATCCTTGTGGAGACTTTTCTCATCTACCAACATTTTTGTGTCCCCTCAAGTACTGAAGCCTCTGCAGCAATCTCTGGATAGCTCAAGTTGTTTCTAGATTTTACCCGAAGGCCAATATAAAGGAAGGTATCTGAGAAGAAAGATGCCTTTTCCTTTTGGTGGTTATTTTCTCTTTAAATAAAAATCTTATACAGACTTATAATATTGTAATAAGACTATAACCCAGCACTTGTTAACTTTTTCAAAATGATGAGTCTCTAAGGTAGCTTGTTTTATTTTTAAATAACTGGAACATATTTTCTGTTTCTCCAAACCTTGCTGGTCTTTTTTTTTTTTTTTTTTTTTTTTTTTTTTTTTTTTTTTTTTTTTTAAGCAAGTCTGTCTGGAGTTTAAAACCAAAGACAAATCATACTGTACTGCATCTCTCAAAGAGTTTACAGTTTAGCTAGGTAAGACCAGAAGCACATGAAAAGTAAAATAGGTATATCAGACATAACCAGGTAATGTCAGAGTACAGGAATGGTACAGATAGTAGAAGTTAAATTCCTAGTAAAGAGAGAGTGGATAATCTGTAAACCTGTGACACATACAGCTACTTTACTGACAGAGGAAAGAATCTGACCACCTTCCTTGGCATCTTTTAAGAAAGGCATAGACAGGTCTATCTACTTCTTTTTCTCATTTGCCTCATCACATTCCATTGTGACCTCTCTAGTTCTTTTGCACACTGTCACGCTTAAATGTTATTTCTCATGAACATATTTAGGTTTTCCTGAGGATATTTCTCAGAGTCCTGAGTCACATAATCAGGACAGCTGATTAGGCATAAGAGAGACTGATACCAAATCAGAGTTGAACTCTCAGGGGACTTCTGCTGTCTGGTTGTTAGATGATGGGAAGTTATGTTTGTTTGGGCTCCAGGAATCAGAGCAGTTTGTTTTCCCTCCATACCCCAGGATTGTCCTTCCAAGTCTCACCTTTCCCATCTCCCCTCATCTCTAGCACTACCACCTACTCCCAATGTGCTGTCAGCAGATAATAAGGCTGACCAATTGCCTAGATTTTGCCTAGGTGAAAGAATTTTGGCTCAAGTACTAGCAAGATGAATCACATATCCTGTCTTTAACCTTCTTATTTATTTATAAAGACACAAGTCTACCACTTGAACTGTGCATTTCCTGGGGCTCCCTTTGGTCATGCCCCTTGCTTCAGACCTTTCTTCTTGGCCCTGTTCTTTAAGATTGAAATTGTTCATACTTCAAGGCTTGGCTACCATTGTTAGAACATTATCTGCCCATTTGAATTTCGGAAGAGTAAGGGCCTTTCCTCTTTAAAAAGTTCCTCATTCTTTCTATCCTTCCCCTCTCCTTCCCCATTTCACCAATTCTGTTAACTATAGACACTGCCTTCCCAACCTGTCACCCACTCCCCAAACCGTGACTGTGTACACATCATTTTATTCCTACTTTCTCCTGTCTCTTGCCAAAAGGCCCATAGAAAGTTGAGCTTCTACTCCTTGAGCCTGACCTGGTTACAAGCTTATGGCCTACCACCCATTTCTTTGGGAAATAAGGTTAAAAAATGGACTTCCATACAATATGCCCCTTGAAGTAACATTCATAAATTTATAGACCACATTTGCATATTATCAGTAATCATAATCTGTCTTACATTCAACATATCTGTTGAATGTTTGCACAGTTGCATTTAATCAGACCTCTGCTCTCAAGCTTACTTTGGAGAAGTGTGCCATAGGCTTGTATCTGTCTTTACCATTCAGGACTGGACTTAAACATAAATGTGCACTAAATAGCATATTTTTAAAGTTTTTTTTAATGGAAACTATTTTGCTAGGCCATACGAATGAATCAGGCAGGCTGTTAGAAGGCCCTGCCAGAGATCAAGTTTGGTGTGTCTGAAACTGTTGTGTTTGACCCTGAGGGACCTTGTGTGAACAGTTCTTGCTTAGGCTTCTACTGGTTTTCACTAATTCAGGATCTATTGAGTTTTTTATTGGTTAAAACTTGATAATAGTGAAACAACAGAATACTCATCCGGAAAGAAGTCTTATTGACATTCTTAGTACATTTGGTATCTCTGCTTCCCATTCTGTTTTCCTTCTAGGAATTTATATCCTTGTGGAGACTTTTCTCATCTACCAACATTTTTGTGTCCCCTCAAGTACTGAAGCCTCTGCAGCAATCTCTGGATAGCTCAAGTTGTTTCTAGATTTTACCCGAAGGCCAATATAAAGGAAGGTATCTGAGAAGAAAGATGCCTTTTCCTTTTGGTGGTTATTTTCTCTTTAAATAAAAATCTTATACAGACTTATAATATTGTAATAAGACTATAACCCAGCACTTGTTAACTTTTTCAAAATGATGAGTCTCTAAGGTAGCTTGTTTTATTTTTAAATAACTGGAACATATTTTCTGTTTCTCCAAACCTTGCTGGTCTTTTTTTTTTTTTTTTTTAAGCAAGTCTGTCTGGAGTTTAAAACCAAAGACAAATCATACTGTACTGCATCTCTCAAAGAGTTTACAGTTTAGCTAGGTAAGACCAGAAGCACATGAAAAGTAAAATAGGTATATCAGACATAACCAGGTAATGTCAGAGTACAGGAATGGTACAGATAGTAGAAGTTAAATTCCTAGTAAAGAGAGAGTGGATAATCTGTAAACCTGTGACACATACAGCTACTTTACTGACAGAGGAAAGAATCTGACCACCTTCCTTGGCATCTTTTAAGAAAGGCATAGACAGGTCTATCTACTTCTTTTTCTCATTTGCCTCATCACATTCCATTGTGACCTCTCTAGTTCTTTTGCACACTGTCACGCTTAAATGTTATTTCTCATGAACATATTTAGGTTTTCCTGAGGATATTTCTCAGAGTCCTGAGTCACATAATCAGGACAGCTGATTAGGCATAAGAGAGACTGATACCAAATCAGAGTTGAACTCTCAGGGGACTTCTGCTGTCTGGTTGTTAGATGATGGGAAGTTATGTTTGTTTGGGCTCCAGGAATCAGAGCAGTTTGTTTTCCCTCCATACCCCAGGATTGTCCTTCCAAGTCTCACCTTTCCCATCTCCCCTCATCTCTAGCACTACCACCTACTCCCAATGTGCTGTCAGCAGATAATAAGGCTGACCAATTGCCTAGATTTTGCCTAGGTGAAAGAATTTTGGCTCAAGTACTAGCAAGATGAATCACATATCCTGTCTTTAACCTTCTTATTTATTTATAAAGACACAAGTCTACCACTTGAACTGTGCATTTCCTGGGGCTCCCTTTGGTCATGCCCCTTGCTTCAGACCTTTCTTCTTGGCCCTGTTCTTTAAGATTGAAATTGTTCATACTTCAAGGCTTGGCTACCATTGTTAGAACATTATCTGCCCATTTGAATTTCGGAAGAGTAAGGGCCTTTCCTCTTTAAAAAGTTCCTCATTCTTTCTATCCTTCCCCTCTCCTTCCCCATTTCACCAATTCTGTTAACTATAGACACTGCCTTCCCAACCTGTCACCCACTCCCCAAACCGTGACTGTGTACACATCATTTTATTCCTACTTTCTCCTGTCTCTTGCCAAAAGGCCCATAGAAAGTTGAGCTTCTACTCCTTGAGCCTGACCTGGTTACAAGCTTATGGCCTACCACCCATTTCTTTGGGAAATAAGGTTAAAAAATGGACTTCCATACAATATGCCCCTTGAAGTAACATTCATAAATTTATAGACCACATTTGCATATTATCAGTAATCATAATCTGTCTTACATTCAACATATCTGTTGAATGTTTGCACAGTTGCATTTAATCAGACCTCTGCTCTCAAGCTTACTTTGGAGAAGTGTGCCATAGGCTTGTATCTGTCTTTACCATTCAGGACTGGACTTAAACATAAATGTGCACTAAATAGCATATTTTTAAAGTTTTTTTTAATGGAAACTATTTTGCTAGGCCATACGAATGAATCAGGCAGGCTGTTAGAAGGCCCTGCCAGAGATCAAGTTTGGTGTGTCTGAAACTGTTGTGTTTGACCCTGAGGGACCTTGTGTGAACAGTTCTTGCTTAGGCTTCTACTGGTTTTCACTAATTCAGGATCTATTGAGTTTTTTATTGGTTAAAACTTGATAATAGTGAAACAACAGAATACTCATCCGGAAAGAAGTCTTATTGACATTCATTTATTAAGCGGCTTTATTTACTTCCATTGCAGATTTGTCCCATATGCGCAGCGTTACCTGGAGGCGATCCTAATCATGTCACGGATGACTGTGCAGCTCATCTTACACTTGAACACAGACCCCCTAGAGATTTAACATCCTTTTAAGAGATGACAAGGAAAAGAGTTGTTTGTAATGTTTGTCATTTCGATTTTTTGTTTTGGAGACAGGATCTCGCTGTGTCGACCTGGCTGGTCTCAAACTCCTGAGCTCAAGTGATCGTCCTGCTTCAGCCTCTTGAGTAGCTGGGACTATAGGCACACAAGTGCCACTGCATCCAGCTTGTCATTTTGATTATTTTTAAGGATAATATCCCCCAAAAGAGGAAAAGTAATCTCCAAATTATTTTTACTTATTTGAACTTTTCCTAAAAGTGACTCAGTGTTGAGATGCAATGAGATTTCTCTTTTTATATACTATCACTGTTGCATGAACCATTTTCACTAAGTGAAAGTTGACTTGTCCTTCATCTTTAGTTCACTATAATTAGATTTTTTTTAAGGCAGTTTGACCAGATTATGCCTTCCAGGATGGCATTTTCATACAAAAGCAGAAAATGTTAATCCAAATTAAAATATAATTAGTTAAATATGAAGAGGCATTATTTGCTTTCCCTCTCTGTTGCTCTGCTGCCTTACCCTGTTGTGGGTGTGGTGTGGTGAGATGGTGGGGGCAGGTGTGCATCTTAGTGTTCCTTTCCTTTTTGGGGTCTCCTTCTCCAAAGAGAGCCATTTCCTGCCCAGTTCCTGAGTAGGATAGCGTGAGGTCAGCTCTAGCTTTACATTTCCTTTCCTGCTTTTTTTTTTTTTTTTTTTTTTGAGTCTGAGTCTCACTCTGTCGGCCAGGCTGGAGTGCAATGGCATGATCTTTAGCTCATTGCAACCTCCACCTCCTGGGTTTAAGCAATTCTCCTGCCTCGGCCTCCCAAGTAGCTGAGATTACAGGTGCCCGCCACCATGTCCAGCTAATTTTTGTATTTTTAGTAGAGATGGGGTTTCACCATATTGGCCAGGCCAGTCTCTTGGCCAATCTGGTCTCAAACTCCTGACCGCCCGCCTTGGCTTCCCAAAGTTCTGGGATTACAGGCATGAGCCACTGCGCCTGGCCAGTTTTTGTATTTTTTTTAGTAGATATGGGGTTTCACCATATTGGCCAGGCCGGTCTTGAACTCCTGACCTCAGTGATCCGCCCGCCTCGGCCTCCCAAAGTGTTGGGATTATAGGTGTGAGCCGCCACGCCCAGCCTCCTGATTTTATTTCTTCATTCCCTTCCTTATCTCTCAACAGTTGCTGGCAGTGTTCCCTGAGATTACTGGCCTACCAGAGCGATTAATTTTGTGGTCTTTGCTTCTGGTTTCAGGTTATGAATTGTTCGTCTAAAACTGTCACCAGCTGGGTACAGTGCCTCATACCTATACTCCCAGCACTTTGAAAGGCCAAGGTGGGAGGATCACTTGAGCCTAGAAGTTCGAAACCAGCCTGGACAACATAGGAAGACCCCGTCTCTACCAAAATAATGAGCTGGCCATGGTGGCACACACCTGTGGTCCCAGCTACTCAAGAGGCTGAAGTAGAAGGATGGCTTGAGCCCATGAGCTCAAGGCTGCGGTAAGCTATGGTTGTACCACTGCACTTCAGCCTGGCAACAAAGTGAGACTCTGTCTCAAAATACATATATATATAAAATCATAATATATTAATTATCAAATATATAAATATGATCGTATCACTTTCTCTAAAACCCAAACCATCCTCATTAATATGATGGAACACGGCATGTATGGTGACACCTGAAGGCCTCCTGGAGCTACCCGTCTGGTCCTTAAATAACTCCAGAACCATCAGCTGAAAAACTGAGAAGCCAGCAAAAAAATGAATCTGCATTATAAAGCTGGTCTGTTTGGTGCTTTAAAGGAAAAATCTCTTCTATATGATCTGGCCTCCCCCACCTCTCATTTGCCTTTGTGGAAACATAGGATTGTCTTCATGAGTTTTGACAGCTATTTGCGACTCAGGACCTTTTTCAGTTTGACTCAAACTCAGCTATGTAAGATGGTTGAGGCTGCTGGGAATTTGACTTCGTGATAAATGTCATGTTAATCTGTCTGTGTGTCTTACACAAGAAATGCAAATCTGTTTTCTGCTTAGCAGCAGCATTGGAAAGAAGCTTGAAAACAGATTAAAACTAATAATTCAAAAGGAATCTTTGATCTGCTGAATATAAATTCAATATTGTTCCTTTTTCATTATAGGTGGTATTTGAGATTTCATGAGCTATATAGAGAAGCTTTCTTACCTCACACAGCCAATACACACACACACACACTCACATGTTGCCTTATATTTGAGTGTTTTTTTAGGGTTAATAGCCCTCCCTCATAGATAGAGTTGGGACATTTGCACTTTAAGTTAAATGTGCTGTTTTTAAATGCTTACAATTCAGGAAGTCTTTATATCTGTCTAGCAAGGGCTCAAGTGATTTTTTTTTCTTTCTGTAAAATATTTTCATTTTTTTTCTTAACTTTTGGGTTATGATGAATCGAGTGGTGTTCGACATGTACGTAGAATGTTTCACCCTGGCCGGGGATTAGGAGGTCCTCGTGCTCGTAGATCAAACATGCACTTTACTAGCAGTTCTACTGGTGGACTTTCTTCTTCTCAGAGTTCATCTTCTCCAAGCAATAGGGAAGCCATGGATCCTATAGCTGGTAAGTTAGTTTCACATTAATAAGGGAAATGGCAGGGGAAGGAGGAGCTCCTTTTAAAACTTTTTGTGATGCCAGGTGCGGTGGCTCACTCTGGGAGGCTGGAGCGGGTGGATCACTTGAGGCCAGGAATTCAAGACCAACCTGGCCAACATGGCGAAACTCCATCTCTACTAAAAATACAAAAATCAGCCAGATGTGGTGGTGGGTGCCTGTAATCGCAGCTACTCAGGAGGCTGAGGCATGAGAATCACTCAAGCCTGGGAGGTGGAGGTTCCAGGGAGGCGAGCTCACACCACTGCACTCCAGCTTAGGTGATGGAGTGAGACCCTGTCTCAAAAAAAAAAAAAAAAAATTTGTGAGATTTGTGTTCTTAGCCTCACCTCTCTGATCATAAGCCATGTTCCTTCACAAAATTGCCAGATACTTTAAAAGTGTAAAATGTGTTCAAAGCAGATACTTAACATAAAGTAATTCATACTCTTCTGGCATCGCTTAAGTCCAGTTGTCCCCCTCTCATACGTGGTTTTGCTTTCCCAGGTTTCAGTTACCCACAACCAACTACAGTCAAAAAATAGGTGAGCACAGGACAGTAAGATACTTTGAGAGGGAGAGAGACCACATCACATAACTTTCATGGTCTATTTTTAGATTTACTCTATTTTGTTGTGAATCTCGTACTGTGCCTAATTTATAAATTAAACTTTAGCACAACAGATAAGTATATACAGGAAAAAACATATAGGGTTCTGTGTTATCCAGATGCCCATTTCAGCCATTCACTGGGGGTCTTGGAACATGTCTCCTGCAGGTAAAGGGAGTGGGAGACTCCTGTTCTTAGAGACATAAGATGATAAAAAATGGTTTTATGTTGTATTTGTGGCCTCTATTGAAGTCCAAGGAAATCATAAAAGATTTCAGTTTGAATACCTCCAAAATTTCATGGTTAAACCTCCATAAGTACACATAACAAATATCCAAAGCACATTTGAAATTAAGGTTTTATAAGGTATAGCTAACATTTTTAAGAACATGTTATGTGTAAAATTCTATCACAGATTTATGCCTATCTCAGGTGTTGTGCAGGGCGCCTCATGGCTTCCAGGTACACATTCCACCACATGGACACATTTCAGAACTGTTATCTATAGCTAATTGACAAGACTAAAAAATTAAGCTCTTCTCATGGAAGAAAGGAAAGTAAGACTTAATGTCCTGATCTTGATTTGAGAACTATATTGTTGTAGAACATACTGAAAGGTACATATTTAATAGCTTGGGGAAAATCTTAAAAAAAACAAAAACAAAAAAACATAGTTTTTGAACCTGGCCGTGTCTCTGGGTCTAGCACATGACAAACCTAGGAAGTTGGTAGCAGAACACAGGGTCAGAATAAAATATAAGAAATCACTGTAGCCTGACAATCTGCAAGACACACCAAGCAGACAAGTGGTAAGACTGCGGGATGTGTGCACACATTTAAAGCAACAATTCTGAAATGTGTCCATGTAGTGAAGTGTGCACCTACCTGGAAGCCATGAGGTGCCCTGCAGAACACCTGAAACACTGGTAAGTGTAAATCTGTAATAGAAACGGAGAACATCAGAGCTAAATGACAACTTAGGAACACAGAGGAGGAGACAGCAGACACTGGGGAAGGGTGGGAAGAGAGAGAGGAGCAGAAAGATAACTGTTAGGTACTGGACTTAACTGGGTACTGCGTGATGTAATAATATGTACGACAAACCCCCGTGATGTGTTTAACTGTGTAACAGACCTTCACGTGTACCCCCAAATCTAAAATAAAAATTTAAAAGAAAAAAACCTAAGAATAATTTGACACCTATCATGTTATTAAAACGTTAGATATACCATATAAAATTTTAATTCCAAATGTGCTTTGAACATTTGGGTGTGCAACAACAAAAACAAGCCTAACAAACTGAGTTTAGGGGATTTAAAAAATATTTCTTCATCCAAAGGGAATATTTACCTGCTATTTTGGTGGCAGACACTAAAAATTAAAGTAGTTTCCAGGAGCAAAATTCAAATTTGAGAAATTTTCATTTTTTTTTTCTGTCAGTGAAAATTAGTTTATTTTAGTGATAGACTGTATATTCCATGAAAGAGTGGTATAAGAGTGCTATCAAAAGCCTGGGATAAAGCAACAGTGAACAAGAAAACAGAAACTGTTAATGAGTTTTAATGAGAAAGAGTTTTTGCTGGCCTAAGAGTGTCTGCAAGGCAATCATCGGTTCCCTATAAGCGAGGTAGACCCTCCACTTGGAAGAAGGCATTTCACTGCACCTTACGTAGATGAGGGTGCAGGGACAAAGGTCTACACCTCTCTTAATGAGTACAGCCTTATGGACACAAGACAGTCTGGATCATAACAGGCCACTAGGTACGCTGTACAGTCAGATGCAACAGGTTCTCAGGAGCCAGTCAGCCTTGCTGAGCACTGCTAGTGGTACCTGCTGCAGTGGTACTCTGAAACAGCAGTACCAGAAGGTACTAGAGGGAGAAGGCAGAGGCGAGTGTTCAAGGGCCACTATCAGAAATGATCCAGGCCTCTTGGACTAAATCCTAATAATTCATTCAGTCATTCAGTAAATGTTTGAATTCCTGCTATATCAGGCCCTCTTCTGAAAGCTGGGAATATAGTCAACAGTAGACCTCATCCCTGCTTCCATGAAACACATATTGAGAAAGCTTATATTATAACTGGGCCCACAGATAAACCACTTCATTAAATACTAAGAGAAAGCTTAACTAAATTAGTCTATTATGCAGATAATTTTAAAGACAATTTAAGTCTTACTGAAAGCAAACATAGTTGGATCTGGGTTGATATTCGTATGCATTTGCGTTCTCTGTACACAGTAACTCCTGCCTCCAGGAGGCATTCTAGAAGGTATTCAGCTCTTCACTGAAACTGTATGCTGCTTTGGTTACCTACCTGTTCACAATGCTTTCGATGTTGTTCCAGTCAAAGAGTGATCTGTAGCGTTTTGTTTTCCTCAGTATTAAGCAGACATTAATTGTCTTATTTCCATTGGCAGAGGTTTTATCTCAGTTATCAGGAGTGAGACGTTCTGCAGGAGGACAGCTTAATTCCTCTGGCCCTTCCGCTTCTCAGTTACAACAACTGTAGATGCACCTGCAGCTAGAACGCGGCACGCCCAGGCAGCACGGCAACAACTGGAGACCGCACGCAACACAACCCGGCGTACTAACACAAGCAGTGTCACCACCACAATCACACAATCCACAGCAACAACCAACATAGCTAATACAGAAAGCAGTCAGCAGACTCTCCAGAATTCCCAGTTTCTTTTAACAAGGTAGCTCATTTATTAATAGAATTTTGTTTGGGAAGTAGTATTTTATTGCCACTATAATCTGGAATTATCTTTTCTCTTTTGTGCATATATATTTCTTTAAAATTCTGTGTTTGATTAAAACTCACAAATCTCTGATTAAAACTGCATATTCAGTATTTCACCAAGCATGTGAAACCTAGTAATTCTTTTAAATAAATTAAGAATACTGGGCCAGACCCAGTGGCTCACACCTCTAATCCCAGCACTTTGGGAGGCCAAGGCAAGCATATTGCCAGAGCCCAGGAGTTCCAAACCACCCTGGGCAACATGGTGAAATCTTCTCTCTACAAAAATTAGCCAGGTGTGATGGTGCGCACCTGTGGTCCCTGCTACTCAGGAGGCTGAGGTGGGAGGATTGTTTGAGCCCTGCAGGCAGAGGTTGCAGTAGCCAAGATTATGCCATTCATTCCAGCCTGGGTGACAGAGGAGACCCTGTCTCTAAAATAAAATAACTGGTCTTCTTGTTCTCAAGGTATATATCATCATATAATATGAATTGTTTTGCCATAGTACCCATAAAACATTAAACACTATATCATTATATATATATGGTTCATATTAGGTGCATTTATCATAATTAACATTGCTTTTTATTCCCAGTTTTAATCTACTGTGAAATATTAAAAGGTATAAGAAGGATTTCATAATACAGTGACAGTTTTCTCCTATGAATTTCTAAAAAAGCTAGATTTAAATGTTTATGGTTGGCACACAAAAGTAACTGTTAAAAAAAATGACTTCCCATGGTATAAATAATATTCAGTACAACAGTAAACTACTCTACTGGATGGAGTTCCTGTTCGCTTCTGAAACTGTTAGCAACTGTATGTATTTGTCTGCCAAAACTTCATAGGCATTTTATGTGACTTTCAGGAACATAAAGATTTTAAAAAGAGCAATGATGAGTGGAGACTTAGCCTCAACAGATAATGAACCTGGACTAATTTGGGCTTTTAAGGGAGCAGAGAGGAATATAAAGAAAGAACTGTAAAATGAAGAATAGAGTTTGTGTAATACATCATTATCTCCAAAATGCAGTGTGTATGACAATTCATTGGGATGTTAGAAGAAAATATTATAATTTCTACTTATATTTCTTTTATCTCATACTCTGTTAATCCAGTGGTGCATGTGTATAGTTATAAATAACATAGTGTGGGTGCAGAATAAAAAATGCTTGAAAATCCCTGGACTAGAGCCCCAGCTTTGCCACTTGCAAGTTTTGGACCTCAGGCAAGTCATTTCACTCCTCCAAACCTCAATTTTATCATCAGTATCCCAGAAGTTTTGCCTCTAGAGAGATAATTATTTTGAGGATGAAATGGAATACTGGTATGTGTATGGTCTGGCTCAGTATCTGCCCTATAGTAAAGGCCCAATTAATGGTATTCATTATTATTTGTTATGAAACCAAGAAAAAACATGTAAATGGGTAATTTACCTTTGAATGACCTCTGCTAGGTCAGTAACTGTGCCTGGTTATTAGCAGATAATGCTGCTTTAATGTAAGAGAACCACAGGGCCACAGATGGAGCTACGTGCTGCCATGTAGCCTTACCTATAGGGAGTGACCAGCAGCAGGTCTGTAGCATACCACATCTAAGTTCCTGCCTCAAAAAGGAGATCTACTAGTGTGCATTTCTACTGAGAGTTCACAGAACTGTGGGTGGAACGTCTTGCCAGTGCCCTTTGGAAAAGACATCTTCCTGTCCACCCTTGCCCTATCCTTTTTCTTTTTTTTTTTTAAAGACCCAAACTACTCAGTGAGCTTGTCTGTGCATTTATTCCACACCCAACTCTCAGAGCATGGTAGGAGTGACCTCTGAGTGCTCTCCCTGAATTCTGGTTGTAGCTTCTTGAAATTCCCCTTCTGTCATCTGATACTGTACATTGTATGGTACCATGTAATTTGCAAACCACTTTCCACATATTTTATTGTATCATATGATTTATTTAAGGCAATATTTCCCCAGAAATACTCTCTTAACTTCATATATTCTAAGGAATATATGTAATTATGTTATTCCACCCCCAATTAATAAGGTCAGAGAAAGCAAAGTAAGAAGAATAAAGAGATTATTTACTGTTGGGCTTGTCAGAACTTCAAATGTATTAACATGCATTGTGAATTTTCAAGGCAAGGAGAACGGCTGCAGTGTATTCAGGAGAGATCCTGGTCTCTGGTCACTCAGCTCTTATGTGATATATATAGGGCCCAAGCCTTATTTTTGGTCTTTTCTTTGACCAGGGGCAGTTCTTATTGATGTTGCCCTGGAACTGATGGTAAGGTCACAGTTTCTTTGGAGTCCAAGATAGTTGACCTTTTAGAAAGTGA
This sequence comes from Erythrocebus patas, assembly GCA_023783455.1. Lineage (NCBI taxonomy): Eukaryota > Metazoa > Chordata > Mammalia > Primates > Cercopithecidae > Erythrocebus > Erythrocebus patas. The sequence goes on from JAKFHT010002214.1 coordinate 16,648, forward strand.
TTGTTGGAGTGTGTAAGTCAGATCGGTCTTTTTTTTGAGACAGAGTTTCGCTCTTGTTGCCCAAGCTGAAGTGCAATGGCACGATCTCAGCTCACTGCAACCTCCACCTCCCAGGTTTAAGCGATTCTCCTGCCTCAGCCACCCAAGTAGCTGGAATTACAGGCACACACCTCCACACCCAGCTAATTTTTTGTATTTTTAGTAGAAATGGGGTTTCACCATGTTAGCCAGGCTGGTCTCAAACTCCTGACCTCAGGTGATCCGCCCACCTCGGCCTCCCAAAGTGCTGGGATTACAGCTTTGGAGCCACCGTGCCTGGCCAGATCTAATCTTTTGACAATGGGACCAGCTCATTTTGCTAACCCCAACTTGAAGATCCTCGCAAGCCTTGCAGTTTCATTTATATCCTAAATTTTATATTTCATCAGGAAGTCAAGACCTAGTACCAGTACGTCATACGCAGACTTTACCTGCCTCTCAGGAATGAGGTGTCTTCTCAGTTATTTCCCTGAAAAACAGAACAGTAATATTGTTACTGCGTGTTCTCTCGAGGACTGAAGGCCGCAGGCTGTATGTCTTTAGTTCGCCTCGTTGTTACGTGGGTAGTCCTCTTTACGTTCTTTATCTTTCTGTTACAAGGTTTAACTTCTCTAAAAATTTTTTTTTCTTTACCAAAGACCTTTTCCAAAGCTAAGAACATGGAATGACTTCAGTTCGTAATATTTGTATAGCTTTGGGTTGAAAACGTATAGTCTACTCAATCTTCTATTGCATTAGATACTCTCTTATGATATCCTTAATTTTTTTAACCATAAATGTAATCAGTCATTTCCTTTCAATGTGGATTTTATGGCTTTTCTGTAATTACCTTTCAGATATTTTTGCATTCTTTCAGTTCTGAAATTTGATATTTTGTTTTCTGAGTCATAGATACCTAATTATTTAGTGGTTTTGAACTTAGCACCTATGAGATTTTGTGCAAATTACTTAACCTTTGCTTCAGTTTCCTCTTCCTGTAAAATGTTGATAATAATAGTCCCTAACTCAGAGAGTTAAATGAGCTAATGCACTCAAAGAGCACTCAGAGCCTGACCAGCCGTTAGTATCATCCCTGGTGGCATGGGGGTGCTCCTGTGCCTTGCAGTGCTGGTAGAACAGCAGGGAGCAGGTGCCAGGCAGTAGGGCAGCGTAGAATAGATCTGTCTCTGAGCTCAGGGTGCTGCCTCTGGGTACTCAGGGAGAAGACCTGTCATGTGTGCCTGCCAGGCCTCCTTTCAGTGTCCCCATATTCTCCCTCTTTGTTCCTTTTGCTGCCCCATTGCTTCTGCTAGTTTCCCTTTCTTTGCCACTGAAAGTGTAGAGAAAACCAGTACTGAAACTAAGCAGAATTTTATATCATTTTTTGTTGGAGATTGATGAGTTTTTTTTTTTTTGAGACAGAGTCTCACTCTGCTGCCCAGACTGGAGTGAAGTGGCATGATCTTGGCTCACTGTAACCTCCGGCTCCCGGGTTTAAGCAATTCTCATGCCTCAGCCTCCCAAATTGCTGGGATTACAGCTTTGGAGCCACCGTGCCTGGCCAGATCTAATCTTTTGACAATGGGACCAGCTCATTTTGCTAACCCCAACTTGAAGATCTTTGCAAGCCTTGCAGTTTCATTTATATCCTAAATTTTATATTTCATCAGGAAGTCAAGACCTAGTACCAGTACCTCATACGCAGACTTTACCTGCCTCTCAGGAATGAGGTGTCTTCTCAGTTATTTCCCTGAAAAACAGAACAGTAATATTGTTACTGCATGTTCTCTCGAGGACTGAAGGCCGCAGCCTGTATGTTTTTAGTTCGCCTCGTTGTTACGTGGGTAGTCCTCTTTGCGTTATCTTTCTGTTAACAAGGTTTAACTTCTCTAAAATTTTTTTTTTCTTTACCAAAGACCTTTTCCAAAGCTAAGAACATGGAATGACTTCAGTTCGTAATATT
>JAKFHT010002215.1:0-18617 GCA_023783455.1 Erythrocebus patas
TTTCACCGGCTGAAACCGGTCTCATACGGGTTTTGACCAGATCAAACCAGGCCAGACCTGCTCAAACCGGTTTTGACAGGCTCAAACTGGACTCAAACCCGACCAGACCGGCTCAAACCGGTTTTGACCGGCTCAAACAGACTCCAACCGGTTTTGACCATATTTATCCGGACCAGACCAGCTCAAAACGTTTTTCACCTGCTCAAACCGGACTCAAACCAGGCCAGACCGGGTCAAACCAGTTCTGACCGGCTCAAACCGGACTCAAACCGGACCAGACCGGCTCAAACCTGTTTTGACTGGCTCAAAAAGGACTCAAACCGGAACAAACAGGCTCAAATCGGTTTTGACCGCCTGAAAACGGACTCAAACCGGACTAGACAGGCTCACACCGGTTTTGAATGGCTCAAACTGGACTCAAACAATAACAGACTAGCTCAAACAGTAACAGACCGGCTCAAACCGGCTCAAGCCAGACCAGACCGGCTCAAACTGCATCAAACCTGACCAGAACATCTCAAACCGGCTTTCACCGCCTCAAACCGTACTCATACGGGTTTTGACCAGATCAAAGCAGGCCAGACGGTCTCCAATCGATTTTGACGGGCTCAAACCGGACTCAAACTGGACTAGACCAACTCAAACTGGTTTTGAACGGCTCAAACCGGACTCAAACAGGAACAGACCGGCTCAAACAGGAACAGACCAGCTCAAACCGTCTCACACCAGACCAGAATGGCTCAAACCGGCTCAAACCGGACCAGAACATCTCAAACCGGTTTTCACCGGCTGAAACCGGTTTTGACCAGATCAAACCAGGCCAGACCTGCTCAAACCGGTTTTGACCGGCTCAAACTGGACTCAACCCTGACCACACCGGCTCAAACCGGTTTTGACCGGCTCAAACAGACTCAAACCGGTTTTGACCATATTTATCCGGACCAGACCAGCTCAAAACGGTTTGGACCTGCTCAAACCGGACTCAAACCAGGCCAGACCGGCTCAAACCGGCTCAAACCGGCTCAAACCTGTTTTGACTGGCTCAAAAAGGACTCAAACCGGAACAAACAGGCTCAAACCGGTTTTGACCGGCTGAAACCGGACTCAAACCGGACTAGACCAGCTCACACCGGTTTTGAATGGCTCAAACTGGACTCAAACAGGAACAGACCGGCTCAAACAGTAACAGACCGGCTCAATCTGGCTCAAGCCAGACCAGACCGGCTCAAACTGCCTCAAACCTGACCAGAACATCTCAAACCGTCTTTCACCGGCTCAAACCGTACTCATACGGGTTTTGACCAGATCAAAGCAGGCCAGACCGTCTCCAATCGATTTTGACTGGCTCAAACTGGACTCAAACTGGACTAGACCAACTCAAACTCGTTTTGAACGGGACTCAAAAAGGAACAGACCGGCTCAAACAGGAACAGACCAGCTCAAATGGGCACACACCAAACCAGAACGGCTGAAACCGGCTCAAAGAGGACCAGAACATCTCAAACCGGTTTTCACCGGCTCAAACTGGTCTCATACGGGTTTTGACCAGATCAAACCAGGCCAGACCGGCTCAAACCGGTTTTGACTGGCTGAAACCAGACTCAAACCGGCCCAGACCGTTTTCAATCGGTTTTGACAGGCTCAAACCGGTCCAGACCGGCTGAAACCGAACCAGACCGGCTGAAACCGGTTTTGACTGGCTCAAACCGGACTAAAATATGACTGGATGGGCTCAAACCGGATCAACCCCGGCCAGACCGGCTCAAACCGGTTTTGACCAGCTCAAACCGGACTCAAACGGGTTTTGACCAAATCAAACCAGGCCAGACCGGCTCAAAACAATTTTGACCGGCTCAAACTGGACTCAAACCCGACCAGCCCGGCTCAAACCGGTTTTGACCAGCTCAAACGGACTCACACTTGTTTTGACCGTATTTTTCCGGACCAGATCAGCTCAAAACGGTTTTGACCTGCTCAAACCGGAATCAAACCAGGCCAGACCGGCTCAAACCGGTTTTGACCGGCTCAAACCGGACTCAAACCGGACCAGACCGGCTCAAACCTGTTTTGACTGGCTCAAAAAGGACTCAAACCGGAACAAACAGGCTCAAACCGGTTTTGACCGGCTGAAACCGGACTCAAACCGGACTAGACCGGCTCACACCGGTTTTGAATGGCTCAAACTGGACTCAAACAGGACCAGACCGGCTCAAACGGTAAAAGACCGGCTCAAACCGGCTCAAGCCAGACCAGACCGGCTCAAACTGCGTCAAACGTGACCAGAACATCTCAAATCGGCTATCACCGCCTAAAACCGTACTCATACGGGTTTTGACCAGATCAAACCAGGCCAGACCGTCTCCAATCGATTTTGACTGGCTCAAACCGGACTCAAACCGGAATAGACCGGCTCAAACCGGTTTTGAACGGCTCAAACCGGACTCAAACAGGAACAGACAGCTCAAACAGGAACAGACCAGCTCAAACTGACTCACACCAGACTAGAACGGCTCAAAGCGGCTCAAACCGGACCAGAACATCTCAAACCGGTTTTCACTGGCTCAAACCGGTCTCATACGGGTTTTGACCAGATCAAACCAGGCCAGACCGGCTCAAACTGGTTTTGACCGGCTGAAACCAGACTCAAACCGGCCCAGATCGGTTTCAAAAGGTTTTGACAGGCTCAAACCGGACCAGACCGGCTCAAACCGAACCAGACCGGCTGAAACCGGTTTTGACTGGCTCAAACCGGACTAAAACATGACCGGACCGGCTGAAACCGGATCAATCCAGGCCAGACCGGCTCAAACCGGTTTTGACCAGCTCAAACCGGACTCAAACGCGTTTGACCAAATCAAACCAGGTCAGACCGGCTCAAACCAATTTTGACCGGCTCAAACTGGACTCAAACACGACCAGACTGGCTCAAACCGGTTTTGACCGGCTCAAAGAGACTCAAACCGATTTTGACCATATTTATCCGGACCAGACCAGCTCAAAACGGTTTGGACCTGCTCAATCCGGACTCAAACCAGGCCAGACCGGCTCAAACTGGTTTTGACCGTCTCGAACGGGACTCAAACTGCACCAGACCGGCTCAAACCTGTGTTGACTGGCTCAAAAACGACTCAAACCGGAACAAACAGGCTCAAACCGGTTTTGACCGGCTGAAACCGGACTCAAACCGGCCCAGACCGGTTTCAATCGGTTTTGACAGGCTCAAACCGGACAAGACCGGCTCAAACCGAACCAGAACGGCTGAAACCGGTTTTGACTGGCTCAAACCGGACTAAAATATGACTGGACCGGCTCAAACTGGATCAATCGAGGCCAGACCGGCTCAAACCGGTTTTGACCAGCTCAAACCGGACTCAAACGGGTTTTGACCGTATTTTTCCGGACCAGATCAGCTCAAAACGGTTTTGACCTGCTCAAACCGGACTCAAACCAGGCCAGACTGGCTCAAACCGGTTTTGACCGGCTCAAACCAGACTCAAACCGGACCAGACCGGCTCAAACCTGTTTTGACTGGCTCAAAAAGGACTCAAACCGGAACAAACAGGCTCAAACCGGTTTTGACCGCCTGAAACCTGACTCAAACCAGACTAGACCGGCTCACACCGGTTTTGAATGGCTCAAACTGGACTCAAACAGGACCAGACCGGCTCAAACAGTAACAGACCGGCTCAAACCGGCTCAAGCCAGACCAGACCGGCTCAAACTGCCTCAAACCTGACCAGAACATCTCAAACTGGCTTTCACCGGCTCAAACCGTACTCATACGGGTTTTGACCAGATCAAAGCAGGCCAGACCGTCTCCAATCGATTTTGACTGGCACAAACCGGACTCATACCGGACTAGACCAACTCAAACTGGTTTTGAACGGTTCAAAACAAACTCAAACAGGAACAGACCGGCTCAAACAGGAACAGACCAGCTCAAACCGGCTCACACCAGACCAGAATGGCTCAAACCGGCTCAAACCGGACCAGAACATCTCAAACCGGTTTTCTCCGGCTGAAACCGGTCTCATACGGGTTTTGACCAGATCAAACCAGGCCCGACCTGCTCAAACCGGTTTTGACCGGCTCAAACTGGACTCAAACCCGACCAGACCGGCTCAAACCGGTTTTGACCGGCTCAAACAGACTCAAACCTGTTTTGACCATATTTATCCGGACCAGACCAGCTCAAAACGGTTTGGACCTGCTCAAACCGGACTCAAACCAGGCCAGACCGGCTCAAACCGGTTTTGACGGGCTCAATCTGGACTCAAACCCGACCAGACCAGCTCAAACCTGTTTGGACTGGCTCAAAAAGGACTCAAACCGGAACAAACAGGCTCAAACCGGTTTTGACCGGCTGAAACCGGACTCAAACCGGACTAGACAGGCTCACACCGGTTTTGAATGGCTCAAACTGGACTCAAACAGGAACAGACCGGCTCACACAGTAACAGACCGGATCAAACCGGCTCAAGCCAGACCAGACCGGCTCAAACTGGCTCAAACCTGACCAGAACACCTCAAACCGGCTTTCACCGGCTCAAACCGAACTCATACGGGTTTTGACCAGATCAAACCAGGCCAGACCCTCTCCAATCGATTTTGACTGGCTCAAACGGGACTCAAACCGTACTAGACCGGCTCAAACCGGTTTTGAATGGCTCAAACCGGACTCAAACAGGAACAGACAGGCTCAAGCAGGAACAGACCAGCTCAAACCGACTCACACCAGACCAGAACGGCTCAAACCGCTCAAACCGGACCAGAACATCTCAAACCGGTTTTCACCGGCTCAAACCGGTCTCATACGGGTTTTGACCAGATCAAACCAGGCCAGACCGGCTCAAACTGGTTTTGACTGGCTGAAACCAGACTCAAACCGGCCCAGACCGGTTTCAATCGGTTTTGACAGGCTCAAACCGGACAAGACCGGCTCAAACCGAACCAGACCGTCTGAAACCGATTTTGACTGGCTCAAACCGGACTAAAACATGACTGGACAGGCTCAAAGTGGATCAATCGAGGCCAAACCGGCTCAAACCGTTTTTGACCAACTCAAACCGGACTCAAACGGGTTTTGACCAAATCAAACCAGGCCAGACTGGCTCAAACCGATTTTGACCGGCTCAAACTGGACTCAAACCCGACCAGACAGGCTCAAACCGGTTTTGACCGGCTCAAACAGACTCAAACCGGTTTTGACCATATTTATCCGGACCAGACCAGCTCAAAACGCTTTTCACCTGCTCAAACCGGACTCAAACCAGGCCAGACCGGCTCAAACCGGTTTTGACCGGCTCAAACCGGACTCAAACCGGCCCAGACCGGTTTCAATCGGTTTTGACAGGCTCATACCGGACCAGACCGGCTCAAACCGAACCAGACCGGCTGAAACCGGTTTTGACTTGCTCAAACCGGACTAACACATGACCGGACCGGCTCAAACCGGATCAATCCAGGCCAGACCGGCTCAAACCGGTTTTGACCAGCTCAAACCGGACTCAAACGGGTTTTGACCAAATCAAACCAGGCCAGACCGGCTCAAACCAATTTGGACCAGCTCAAACTGGACTCAAACCCGACCAGCCCGGCTCAAACCGGTTTTGACCGGCTCAAACAGACTCAAACTGGTTTTGACCGTATTTTTCCGGACCAGATCAGCTCAAAACGGTTTGGACCTGCTCAAACCGGACTCAAACCAGGCCAGACCGGCTCAAACAGGTTCTGAACGGCTCAAACCGGACTCAAAGCGGACCAGACCGGCTCAAACCTGTTTTGACTGGCTCAAAAAGGACTCAAACCGGAACAAACAGGCTCAAACCGGTTTTGACAGCCTGAAACCTGACTCAAACCGGACTAGACCGGCTCACACCGGTTTTGAATGGCTCAAACTGGACTCAAACAGGACAGACCGGCTCAAACAGTAACAGACCGGCTCAAACCGGCTCAAGCCAGACCAGACCGGCTCAAACTGCCTCAAACGTGACCAGAACATCTCAAACCGGCTTTCACCGCCTCAAACCGTACTCATACGGGTTTTGACCAGATCAAAGCAGGCCAGACCGTCTCCAATCGATTTTGACTGGCTCAAACCGGACTCATACCGGACTAGACCAACTCAAACTGGTTTTGAACGGTTCAAACCAAACTCAAACAGGAACAGACCGGCTCAAACAGGAACAGAGCAGCTCAAACCGGCTCACACCAGACCAGAATGGCTCAAACCGGCTCAAACCGGACCAGAACATCTCAAACCTGTTTTCTCCGGCTCAAACCGGTCTCATACGAGTTTTGACCAGATCAAACCAGGCCAGACCTCCTCAAACCGGTTTTGACCGGCTCAAACTGGACTCAAACCCGACCAGACCGGCTCAAACCGGCTCAAGCCAGACCAGACCGGCTCAAACTGCCTCAAACCTGACCAGAACATCTCAAACCGGCTTTCACCGCCTCAAACCGTACTCATACGGGTTTTGACCAGATCAAACCAGGCCAGACCGTCTCCAATCGGTTTTGACTGGCTCAAACCGGACTCAAACCGGACTAGACCGGCTCAAACCGGTTTTGAACGGCTCAAACCGGACTCAAACAGGAACAGACAGGCTCAAGCAGGAACAGAGCAGCTCAAACCGGCTCACACCAGACCAGAACGGCTCAAACCGGCTCAAACCGGACCAGAACATCTCAAACCGGTTTCACCGGCTCAAACCGGTCTCATAGGGGTTTTAACCAGATCAAACCAGGCCAGACCGGCTCAAACCGGTTTTGACCGGCTGAAACCGGACTCAAACCGGCCCAGACCGGTTTCAATCGGTTTTGACAGGCTCATACCGGACCAGACCGGCTCAAACCGAACCAGACCGGCTGAAACCGGTTTTGACTTGCTCAAACCGGACTAAAACATGACCGGACCGGCTCAAACCGGATCAATCCAGGCCAGACCGGCTCAAACCGGTTTTGACCAGCTCAAACCGGACTCAAACGGGTTTTGACCAAATCAAACCAGGCCAGACCGGCTCAAACCAATTTTGACCGGCTCAAACTGGACTCAAACCCGACCAGACCGGCTCAAACCGGTTTTGACCGGCTCAAACAGACTCAAACTGGTTTTGACCGTATTTTTCCGGACCAGATCAGCTCAAAACGGTTTTGACCTGCTCAAACCGGACTCAAACCAGGCCAGACCGGCTCAAACAGCTTCTGAACGGCTCAAACCGGACTCAAACCGGACCAGACCGGCTCAAACCTGTTTTGACTGGCTCAAAAAGGACTCAAACCGGAACAAACAGGCTCAAACCGGTTTTGACCGCCTGAAACCTGACTCAAACCGGACTAGACCGGCTCACACCGGTTTTGAATGGCTCAAACTGGACTCAAACAGGACCAGACCGGCTCAAACAGTAACAGACCGGCTCAAACCGGCTCAAACCAGACCAGACCGGCTCAAACTGCCTCAAACCTGACCAGAACATCTCAAACCGGCTTTCACCGCCTCAAACCGTACTCATACGGGTTTTGACCAGATCAAAGCAGGCCAGACCGTCTCCAATCGATTTTGACTGGCTCAAACCGGACTCATACCGGACTAGACCAACTCAAACTGGTTTTGAACGGTTCAAACCAAACTCAAACAGGAACAGACCGGCTCAAACAGGAACAGACCAGCTCAAACCGGCTCACACCAGACCAGAATGGCTCAAACCGGCTCAAACCGGACCAGAACATCTCAAACCGGTTTCACCGGCTCAAACCGGTCTCATACGAGTTTTGACCAGATCAAACCAGGCCAGACCTGCTCAAACCGGTTTTGACCGGCTCAAACTGGACTCAAACCCGACCAGACCGGCTCAAACCGGTTTTGACCGGCTCAAACAGACTCAAACCGGTTTTGACCATATTTATCCGGACCAGACCAGCTCAAAACGGTTTTGACCTGCTCAAACCGGACTCAAACCAGGCCAGACCGGCTCAAACCGGTTTTGACGGGCTCAAACCGGACTCAAACCGGACCAGACCGGCTCAAACCTGTTTTGACTGGCTCAAAAAGGACTCAAACCGGAACAAACAGGCTCAAACCGGTTTTGACTGCCTGAAACCTGACTCAAACCGGACCAGACCGGCTCAAACCGGTTTTGAATGGCTCAAACTGGACTCAAACAGGAACAGACCGGCTCAAACAGTAACAGACCGGCTCAAACCGGCTCAAGCCAGACCAGACCGGCTCAAACTGCCTCAAACCTGACCAGAACATCTCAAACCGGCTTTCACCGCCTCAAACCATACTCATACGGGTTTTGACCAGATCAAAGCAGGCCAGACCGTCTCCAATCGATCTTGACTGGCTCAAACCGGACTCAAACCGGACTAGACCAGCTCAAACCGGTTTTGAACGGCTCAAACCGGACTCAAACGAGGATAGACCGGCTCAAACAGGAACAGACCAGCTCAAACCGGCTCACACCAGACCAGAACGGCTCAAACCGGCTCAAACCGGACCAGAACATCTCAAACCGGTTTTCACTGGCTCAAACCGGTCTCATACGGGTTTTGAAAAGATCAAACCAGGCCAGACCGGCTCAAACCAGTTTTGACTGGCTGAAACCGGACTCAAACCGGCCCAGACCGGTTTCAATCGGTTTTGACAGGCTGAAACCGGACCAGACCAGCTCAAACCGAACCAGACCAGCTGAAACCGGTTTTGACTGGCTCAAACAGGACTAAAATATGACTGGACCGGCTCAAACCGGATCAATCCAGGCCAGACCGGCTCAAACCGGTTTTGACCAGCTCAAACCAGACTCAAACGGGTTTTGACCAAATCAAACCCAGCCAGACCGGCTCAAACCAATTTTGACCGGCTCAAACTGGACTCAAACCCGACCAGCCCGGCTCAAACCGGTTTTGAATGGCTCAAACTGGACTCAAACAGGAACAGACCGGCTCAAGCAGTAACAGACCGGCTCAAACCGGCTCAAGCCAGACCAGACCGGCTCAAACTGCCTCAAACCTGACCAGAACATCTCAAACCGGCTTTCACCGCCTCAAACCGTACTCATACGGGTTTTGACCAGATCAAAGCAGGCCAGACCGTCTCCAATCGATTTTGACTGGCTCAAACCGGACTCAAACCGGACTAGACCGGCTCAAACCGGACTCAAACAGGAACAGACCGGCTCAAACAGGAACAGACCAGCTCAAACCGTCTCACACCAGACCAGAATGGCTCAAACCGGCTCAAACCGGACCAGAACATCTCAAACCGGTTTTCACCGGCTCAAACCCGTCTCATACGGGTTTTGACCAGATCAAACCAGGCCAGACCTGCTCAAACCGGTTTTGACCGGCTCAAACTGGACTCAAACCCGACCAGACCGGCTCAAACCAGTTTTGACCGGCTCAAACAGACTCAAACCGGTTTTGACCATATTTATCCGGACCAGTCCAGCTCAAAACGGTTTGGACCTGCTCAAACCGGACTCAAACCAGGCCAGACCGGCTCAAACCGGTTTTGACCGGCTCAAACCGGACTCAAAGCGGACCAGACCGGCTCAAACCTGTTTCGACTGGCTCAAAAAGGACTCAAACCGGAACAAACAGGCTCAAACCGGTTTTGACCGGCTGAAACCGGACTCAAACCGGACTAGACTGGCTCACACCGGTTTTGAATGGCTCAAACTGGACTCAAACAGGAACAGACCGGCTCAAACAGTAACAGACCGGCTCAAACCGGCTCAAGCCAGACCAGACCGGCTCAAACTGCCTCAAACCTGACCAGAACATCTCAAACCGGCTTTCACCGCCTCAAACCGTACTCATACGGGTTTTGACCAGATCAAAGCAGGCCAGACCGTCTCCAATCGATTTTGACTGGCTCAAACCGGACTCAAACCGGACTAGACCGGCTCAAACTGGTTTTGAACGGCTCAAACCGGACTCAAACAGGAACAGACCGGCTCAAACAGGAACAGACCAGCTCAAACCGTCTCACACCAGACCAGAATGGCTCAAACCGGCTCAAACCGGACCAGAACATCTCAAACCGGTTTTCACTGGCTCAAACCGGTCTCATACGGGTTTTGACCAGATCAAACCAGGCCAGACCTGCTCAAACCGGTTTTGACCGGCTCAAACTGGACTCAAACACGACCAGACCGGCTCAAACCGGTTTTGACCGGCTCAAACAGACTCAAACCGGTTTTGACCATATTTATCCGGACCAGACCAGCTCAAAACGGTTTTGACCTGCTCAAACCGGACTCAAACCAGGCCAGAACGGCTCAAACCAGTTTTGACCGGCTCAAACTGGACTCAAACCGGACCAGACCGGCTCAAACCTGTGTTGACTGGCTCAAAAACGACTCAAACCGGAACAAACAGGCTCAAACCGGTTTTGACTGGCTGAAACCGGACTCAAACCGGACTAGACCGGCTCACACCGGTTTTGAATGGCTCAAACTGGACTCAAACAGGAACAGACCGGCTCAAACAGTAACAGACCGGCTCAAACCGGCTCAAGCCAGACCAGACCGGCTCAAACTGCCTCAAACCTGACCAGAACATCTCAAACCGGTTTTCACTGGCTCAAACCGTACTCATACGGGTTTTGACCAGATCAAACCAGGCCAGACCCTCTCCAATCGATTTTGACTGGCTCAAACCGGACTCAAACCGGACTAGACCGGCTCAAACCGGTTTTGAACGGCTCAAACCGGACTCAAACAGGAACAGACAGGCTCAAGCAGGAACAGACCAGCTCAAACCGGCTCACACCAGACCAGAACGGCTCAAACCGGCTCAAACCGGACCAGAACATCTCAAACCGGTTTTCACCGGCTCAAACCGGTCTCATACGGGTTTTGACCAGATCAAACCAGGCCAGACCTGCTCAAACCGGTTTTGACTGGCTGAAACCGGACTCAAACCGGCTCAGAACGGTTTCAATCGGTTTTGACAGGCTCAAACCGGACCAGACCGGCTCAAACTGGCTCAAACCGGACCAGACCGGCTGAAACCGGTTTTGACTGGCTCAAACCGGACTAAAACATGACTGGACCGGCTCAAACCGGATCAATCCAGGCCAGACCGGCTCAAACCGGTTTTGACCAGCTCAAACCGGACTCAAACGGGTTTTGACCAAATCAAACCAGGCCAGACCGGCTCAAACCAATTTTGACCGGCTCAAACTGGACTCAAACCCGACCAGACCGGCTCAAACTGGTTTTCACCGGCTCAAACAGACTCAAACCGGTTTTGACCATATTTATCCGGACCAGACCAGCTCAAAACGGTTTCGACCTGCTCAAACCGGACTCAAACCAGGCCAGACCGGTTCAAACTGGTTTTGACCGGCTCAAACGGACTCAAACGGACCAGACCAGCTGTTTTGACTAGCTCAAACCGGACTCAAACGGTTTTGACCAAATCAAACCAGGCCAGACCGGCTCAAACGGTTTTGACCGGCTGAAACGGACTCAAACCAGACCAGACCGGCTCAAACCGGTTTTGAATGGCTCAAACTGGACTCAAACAGGAACAGACCGGCTCAAACAGGAACAGACCGGCTCAAACCGGCTCAAGCCAGACCAGACCGGCTCAAACGGACTCAAACCGGACCAGAACATCTCAAACCGGTTTTCACCGGCTCAAACCGTCTCATACGGGTTTTGACCAGATCAAACCAGGCCAGACCCTCTCAATCGATTTTGACTGGCTCAAACCGGACTCAAACCGGCCCAGACCGGTTTCAAACCGGTTTTGACAGGCTCAAACGGACTCAAACAGGAACAGACCGGCTGAAACCGGTTTTGACCAGCTCAAACGGACTAAAACATGACCGGACCGGCTCAAACCGGATCAATCCAGGCCAGACCGGCTCAAACCGGTTTTGACCAGCTCAAACCGGACTCAAACGGGTTTTGACCAAATCAAACCAGGCCAGACCGGCTCAAACCAATTTTGACCGGCTCAAACTGGACTCAAACCCGACCAGCCCGGCTGAAACCGGTTTTGACCGGCTCAAACAGACTCAAACTGGTTTTGACCGTATTTTTCCGGACCAGATCAGCTCAAACCGGTTTTGACCGGCTCAAACCGGACTCAAACCGGACCAGACCGGCTCAAACCTGTTTTGACTGGCTCAAAAAGGACTCAAACCGGAACAAACAGGCTCAAACCGGTTTTGACCGGCTGAAACCGGACTCAAACCGGACTAGACCGGCTCACACCGGTTTTGAATGGCTCAAACTGGACTCAAACAGGAACAGACCGGCTCAAACAGTAACAGACCGGCTCAAACCGGCTCAAGCCAGACCAGACCGGCTCAAACTGCCTCAAACCTGACCAGAACATCTCAAACCGGCTTTCACCGCCTCAAACCGTACTCATACGGGTTTTGACCAGATCAAACCAGGCCAGACCCTCTCCAATCGATTTTGACTGGCTCAAACCGGACTCAAACCGGACTAGACCGGCTCAAACCGGTTTTGACCGGCTCAAACCGGACTCAAACAGGAACAGACAGCTCAAACAGGAACAGACCAGCTCAAACCGACTCACACCAGACCAGAACGGCTCAAACCGGCTCAAACCGGACCAGAACATCTCAAACCGGTTTTCACCGGCTCAAACCGGTCTCATACGGGTTTTGACCAGATCAAACCAGGCCAGACCTGCTCAAACCGGTTTTGACAGGCTCAAACTGGACTCAAACCCGACCAGCCCGGCTCAAACCGGTTTTGACCGGCTCAAACAGACTCAAACTGGTTTTGACCGTATTTTTCCGGACCAGATCAGCTCAAACCGGTTTTGACCGCTCAAACCGACTCAAACCGACCAGACCGGCTCAAACCTGTTTTGACTGGCTCAAAAGGACTCAAACCGAACAAACAGGCTCAAACCGGTTTTGACCGGCTGAAACCGGACTCAAACCGACTAGACCGCTCACACCGGTTTTGAATGGCTCAAACTGGACTCAAACAGGAACAGACCGGCTCAAACAGTAACAGACCGGCTCAAACCGGCTCAAGCCAGACCAGACCGGCTCAAACTGCCTCAAACCTGACCAGAACATCTCAAACCGGCTTTCACCGCCTCAAACCGTACTCATACGGGTTTTGACCAGATCAAACCAGGCCAGACCCTCTCCAATCGATTTTGACTGGCTCAAACCGACTCAAACCGACTAGACCGGCTCAAACTGGTTTTGACCGGCTCAAACCGACTCAAACAGGAACAGACAGCTCAAACAGGAACAGACCAGCTCAAACCGACTCACACCAGACCAGAACGGCTCAAACCGGCTCAAACCGACCAGAACATCTCAAACCGGTTTTCACCGGCTCAAACCGGTCTCATACGGGTTTTGACCAGATCAAACCAGGCCAGACCTGCTCAAACCGGTTTTGACAGGCTCAAACTGGACTCAAACCCGACCAGACCGCTCAAACCGGTTTTGACCGGCTCAAACAGACTCAAACCGGTTTTGACCATATTTATCCGGACCAGACCAGCTCAAAACGGTTTGGACCTGCTCAAACCGGACTCAAACCAGGCCAGACCGCTCAAACCGGTTTTGACCGGCTCAAACCGGACTCATACCGGACCAGACCGCTCAAACCTGTTTTGACTGGCTCAAAAGGACTCAAACCGAACAAACAGGCTCAAACCGGTTTTGACCGGCTGAAACCGACTCAAACCGACTAGACCGGCTCACACCGGTTTTGAATGGCTCAAACTGACTCAAACAGGAACAGACCGGCTCAAACAGTAACAGACCGCTCAAACCGGCTCAAGCCAGACCAGACCGGCTCAAACTGCCTCAAACCTGACCAGAACATCTCAAACCGGCTTTCACCGGCTCAAACCGTACTCATACGTGTTTTGACCAGATCAAAGCAGGCCAGACCTCTCCAATCGATTTTGACTGGCTCAAACCGACTCAAACCGACTAGACCGGCTCAAACCGGTTTTGACCGGCTCAAACCGGCTCAAACAGGAACAGACCGGCTCAAACAGGAACAGACCAGCTCAAACCGCTCACAACAGACCAGAACGGCTCAAACCGGCTCAAACCGGACCAGAACATCTCAAACCGGTTTTCACCAGCTGAAACCGGTCTCATACGGGTTTTGACCGGATCAAACCAGGCCAGACCGGCTCAAACCGGTTTTGACTGGCTGAAACCGGACTCAAACCGGCCCAGACCGGTTTCAATCGGTTTTGACAGGCTCATACTGGACCAGACCAGCTCAAACCGAACCAGACCGGCTGAAACCGGTTTTGACTGGCTCAAACCGGACTAAAACATGACCGGACCGGCTCAAACTGGATCAATCCTGTCCAGACCGGCTCAAACCGGTTTTGACCAGCTCAAACCAGACTCAAGCGGGTTTTGACCAAATCAAACCAGGCCAGACCGGCTCAAACCAATTTTGACCGGCTCAAACTGGACTCAAACCCGACCAGACCGGCTCAAACCGGTTTTGACCGGCTCAAACAGACTCAAACTGGTTTTGACCGTATTTTTCCGGACCAGATCAGCTCAAAACGGTTTTGACCTGCTCAAACCGGACTCAAACCAGGCCAGACCGGCTCAAACCGGTTTTGACCGGCTCAAACCGGACTCAAACCGGACCAGACCGGCTCAAACCTGTTTTGACTGGCTCAAAAAGGACTCAAACCGGAACAAACAGGCTCAAACCGGTTTTGACCGCCTGAAACCTGACTCAAACCGGACTAGACCGGCTCACACCGGTTTTGAATGGCTCAAACTGGACTCAAACAGGAACAGACCGGCTCAAACAGTAACAGACCGGCTCAAACCGGCTCAAGCCAGACCAGACCGGCTCAAACTGCCTCAAACCTGACCAGAACACCTCAAACCGGCTTTCACCGCCTCAAACCGTACTCATACGGGTTTTGACCAGATCAAAGCAGGCCAGACCGTCGCCAATCGATTTTGACTGGCTCAAACCGGACTCAAACCGGACTAGACCGGCTCAAACCAGTTTTGAACGGCTCAAACCGGACTCAAACAGGAACAGACTGGCTCAAACAGGAACAGACCAGCTCAAACCGGCTCACACAAGACCAGAACGGCTCAAACCGGCTCACACCGGACCAGAACATCTCAAACCGGTTTTCACCGGCTCAAACCGGTCTCATACGGGTTTTGACCAGATCAAACCAGGCCAGACCGGCTGAAACCGGTTTTGACTGGCTCAAACCGGACTCAAACCGGCCCAGACCGGTTTCAATCGGTTTTGACAGGCTCAAACCGGACCAGACCGGCTCAAACCGAACCAGACCGGCTGAAACCAGTTTTGAAAGGCTCAAACCGGACTAAAACCGGATCGGACCGGCTCAAACCGGTTTTGAACGGCTCAAACCGGACTCAAACAGGTACAGACAGCTCAAACAGGAACAGACCAGCTCAAACCGACTCACACCAGACCAGAACGGCTCAAACCGGCTCAAACCGGACCAGAACATCTCAAACCGGTTTTCACCGGCTCAAACCGGTCTCATACGGATTTTGACCAGATCAAACCAGGCCAGACCGGCTCAAACCGGTTTTGACTGGCTGAAACCAGACTCAAACTGGCCCAGACCGGTTTCAGTCGTTTTTGACAGGTTCAAACCGGACCAGACCGGCTCAAACCGAACCAGACCGGCTGAAACCGGTATTGACTGGCTCAATCTGGACTAAAACATGACCGGACCGGATCAAATCGGATCAATCCAGGCCAGACCGGCTCAATCCGGTTTTGACCAGCTCAAACCGGACTCAAACGGGTTTTGACCAAATCAAACCGGGCCAGACCGGCTCAAACCAATTTTGACCGGCTCAACCTGGACTCAAACCCGACCAGACCGGCTCAAACCGGTTTTGACCGGCTCAAACAGAATCAAACCGGTTATGACCGTATTTATCCGGACCACACCAGCTCAAAACGGTTTTGACTTGCTCAAACCGGACTCAAACCAGGCCAGACCGGCTCAAACCGGTTTTGACCGGCTCAAACCGGACTCAAACCGGACCAGACCGGCTCAAACCTGTGTTGACTGGCTCAAAAGGACTCAAACCGAACAAACAGGCTCAAATCGGTTTTGACAGGCTCAAACGGACTCAAACCGGACTAGACCGGCTCACACCGGTTTTGAATGGCTCAAACTGACTCAAACAGGAACAGACCGGCTCAAACAGTAACAGACCGGCTCAAACCGGCTCAAGCCAGACCAGACCGGCTCAAACTGCCTCAAACCGGACCAGAACATCTCAAACCGGTTTTCACCGGCTCAAACCGTACTCATACGGCTTTTGACCATATCAAACCAGGCCAGACCCTCTCCAATCGATTTTGACTGGCTCAAACAGGACTCAAACCGGACTAGACCGGCTGAAACCGGTTTTGAACGGCTCAAACAGACTCAAACTGGTTTTGACCGTATTTTTCCAGAACAGATCAGCTCAAAACGGTTTTGACTTGCTCAAACCGGACTCAAACCAGGCCAGACCCTCTCAAACCGGTTTTGACCGGCTCAAACCGGACTCAAACCAGACCAGACCGGCTCAAACCTGTTTTGACTGGCTCAAAAAGAACTCAAACCGGAACAAACAGGCTCAAACCGGGTTTGACCGGCTGAAACCGGACTGAAACCAGACTAGACCGGCTCACACCGGTTTTGAATGTCTCAAACTGGACTCAAACAGGAACAGACCGGCTCAAACAGGAACAGACCGGCTCAAACCGGCTCAAGCCAGACCAGACCGGCTCAAACTGCCTCAAACCTGACCAGAACATCTCAAACCGGTTTTCACCGGCTCAAACCGTACTCATACGGGTTTTGACCAGATCAAACCAGGCCAGACCTCTCAATCGATTTTGACTGGCTCAAACCGGACTCAAATCGGACTAGACCGGCTCAAACCGGTTTTGAACGGCTCAAACCGGACTCAAACAGGAACAGACAGGCTCAAGCAGGAACAGACCAGCTCAAACCGGCTCACACCAGACCAGAACGGCTCAAACCGGCTCAAACCGGACCAGAACATCTCAAACTGGTTTTCACCGGCTCAAACCGGTCTCATAGGGTTTTGACCAGATCAAACCAGGCCAGACCGGCTCAAACGGTTTGACCGGCTGAAACCGGACTCAAACCGGCCCAGACTGGTTTCAATCGGTTTTGACAGGCTCATACCGGACCAGACCGGCTCAAACGGACCAGACCGGCTGAAACCGGTTTTGACTGGCTCAAACCGGACTAAAACATGACGGACCGGCTCAAACCGGACTCAAACCAGGCCAGACTGGCTCAAACCGGTTTTGACCAGCTCAAACCGGACTCAAACGGGTTTTGACCAAATCAAACCAGGCCAGACCGGCTCAAACCAATTTTGACCGGCTCAAACTGGACTCAAACCCGACCAGCCCGGCTGAAACCGGTTTTGACCGGCTCAAACAGACTCAAACTGCTTTTGACCGTATTTTTCCGGACCAGATCAGCTCAAACCTGTTTTGACCGGCTCAAACCGGACTCAAACCGGACCAGACCGGCTCAAACCAATTTTGACCGGCTCAAACCAATTTTGACCGGCTCAAACCAATTTTGACCGGCTCAAACGGTTTTGACAGGCTCAAACCGGTTTTGACTGCTCAAACCGGTTTTGAATGGCTCAAACCGGTTTTGAATGGCTCAAACCGGTTTTGACTGGCTCAAAAGGACTCAAACCGGTTTTGAATGTCTCAAACTGGACTCAAACCGGTTTTGACGGCTCAAACAGACTCAAACCGGTTTTCACCGGCTCAAACCTGTTTTGACCGGCTCAAACAGTAACAGACCAGCTCAAACCGGTTTTGACCAGCTCAAAACGGTTTTGACCTGCTCAAACCGGTTTTCACCGGCTCAAACCGGACCAGACCGGCTCAAACCGGCTCAAGCCAGACCAGACCGGCTCAAACCTGTTTTGACCGGCTCAAACCTGTGTTGACTGGCTCAAACCGGTCTCATACGGTTTTGACCAGCTCAAACCGGCTCACACCGGTTTTGAATGGCTCAAACCGGTCTCATACGGTTTTGACCAGCTCAAAACGGTTTTGACCTGCTCAAACCGGTTTTGACTGGCTGAAACGGACTCAAACGGACTAGACCGGCTCACACGGTTTTGAATGTCTCAAACTGGACTCAAACCGACTAAAACATGACTGGACCGGCTCAAACCGGTTTTGAATGGCTCAAACCGGACCAGAACATCTCAAACCGGTTTTGACCATATTTATCCGGACCAGACCAGCTCAAACCGGTTTTGACCATATTTATCCGGACCAGACCAGCTCAAACCGGTTTTGACTGGCTCAAACCGGTTTTGACTGCTCAAACCGGTTTCACGGCTCAAACCGGTTTTGACTGGCTGAAACCGGTTTTGACCGGCTGAAACCGGTTTTGAATGGCTCAAACCGGCTCACACCGGTTTTGAATGGCTCAAACCGGTTTTGACTGCTCAAACCGGTTTTGACAGGCTCATACCGACCAGACCGGCTCAAACGGTTTTGACCTGCTCAAACCGGTTTTGAATGGCTCAAACCGGTTTTGACTGGCTCAAACCGGTTTTG
>JAKFHT010002216.1:0-18597 GCA_023783455.1 Erythrocebus patas
AAAAATATCTTCCGTTCAAAACTGCAAAGAAGCTTTCTGAGAAACTGCTCTGTGTTCTGTTAATTCATCTCACAGAGTTACATCTTTCCCTTCAAGATGCCTTTCGCTAAGGCTGTTCTTGTGGAATTGGCAAAGGTATATTTGGAAGCCCATAGAGGGCTACGGTGAGAAAGGAAATATCTTCCATTCAAAACTGGAAAGAAGCTTTCAGAGAAACTGCTCTGTGTTCTGTTAATTCATTTCACAGAGTTTCATCTTTCCCTTCAAGAAGCCTTTCGCTAAGGCTGTTCTTGTGGAATTGGCAAAGGTATATTTGGACGCCCATAGAGAGCTACAGTGAGAAAGGAAATATCTTCCGTTCAAAACTGGAAAGAAGCTTTCTGAGAAACTGCTCTGTGTTCTGTTAATTCATCTCAAAGAGTTACATGTTTCCCTTCAAGAAGCCTTTCGCTAAGGCTGTTCTCGTGGAGTTGGCAAAGGGATATTTGGAAACCCATAGAGGGCTACGGTGAAAAAAGTAAATATCTTCCGTTCAAAACTGGAAAGAAGCTTTCTGAGAAACTGCTCAGTGTTCTGTTAATTCATCTCCCAGAGTTAAAACTTTCCCTTCAAGAAGCCTTTCGCTAAGGCTCTTCTTGTGGAATTGGCAAAGGGATATTTGGAAGCCCATAGAGGGCTATGGTGAAAAAGGAAATATCTTCCGTTCAAAATTGGAAAGAAGCTTTCTTAAAACTGCTCCGTGTTCTGTTAATTCATCTCACAGAGTTACATCCTTCCTTCAAGAAGCCTTTATTAAGGCTGTTCTAGTGGAATTGGCAAAGTGATATTTGGAAGCCCATAGAGGACTATGGTGAAAAGGAAATATCTTCCGTTCAAAACTGGAAGAAGCTTTCTGAGAAACTGCTCTGTGTTCTGTTAATTCATCTCACAGAGTTACATCTTTCCTTCAAGAAGCCTTTCGCTAAGGCTGTGCTTGTGGAATTGGCAAAGGATATTTGGAAGCCCATAGAGGGCTATGGTGACAAAGGAAATATCTTCCGTTCAAAACTGGAAAGAAGCTTTCTGAAACTGCTCTGTGTTCTGTTAATTCATCTCACAGATTGACATCTTTCCTTCAGGAAACCTTTCGCTAAGGCTGTTCTTGTGGAATTGGCAAGGATATTTGGAAGCCCATAGAGGGCTATGGTGAAAAAGTAAATATCTTCCGTTCAAAACTGGAAAGAAGCTTTCTGAGAAACTGCTCAGTGTTCTGTTAATTCATCTCCCAGAGTTACATCTTTCCTTCACAGCCTTTCGCTAAGGCTCTTCTTGTGGAATTAAAGGATATTTGGAAGCCCATAGAGGGCTATGGTGAAAAGGAAATATCTTCCGTTCAAAATTGGAAAGAAGCTTTCTGAGAAACTGCTCTGTGTTCTGTTAATTCATCTCACAGAGTTACATCTTTCCTTCAAGAAGCCTTTCGCTAAGGCTGTTCTTGTGGAATTGGGAAAGGGATATTTGGAAGCCCATAGAGGGCTATGGTGAAAAAGTAAATATCTTCCATTGAAAACTGGAAAGAAGCTTTTTAGAAACTGCTCAGTGTTCTGTTAATTCATTTCCGAGTTACATCTTTCCTTCAAGCCTTCGCTAAGGCTCTTCTTGTGGAATTGAAGAGGATATTTGGAAGCCCATAGAGGGTTATGGTGAAAAGGAAATATCTTCCGCTCAAAATTGGAAAGAAGCTTTCTGAGAAACTGCTCTCTTTCTGTCAATTCATCTCACAGTGTTACATCTTTCCTTACAAGAAGCCTTT
Source organism: Erythrocebus patas (assembly GCA_023783455.1). Lineage (NCBI taxonomy): Eukaryota > Metazoa > Chordata > Mammalia > Primates > Cercopithecidae > Erythrocebus > Erythrocebus patas. The sequence goes on from JAKFHT010002216.1 coordinate 1,793, forward strand.
CGCTAAGGCTGTTCTTGTGGAATTGGCAGAGGATATTTGTAGGCCCATAGAGGGCTACGGTGAAAAGGAAATATCTTCTGTTCAAAACTGGAAAGAAACTTTATGAGAAACTGCTCCGTGTTCTGTTAATTCATCTCACAGAGTTACATCTTTCCTTCAGAAGCCTTTCTAAGGCTGTTCTTGTGGAATTGGCAAAGGATATTTGGAAGCCCATAGAGGGCTATGGTGAAAAATATCTTCCGTTCAAAACTGGAAAGAAACTTTCTGAGAAACTGCTCTGTGTTCTGTTAATTCATCTAACATAGTTACATCTTTCCTTCAAGAAGCCTTTCGCTAAGGCTCTTCTTGTGGAATTACAAGGATATTTGAAGCCCTTAGAGGGCTATGGTGAAAAGGAAATATCTTCCGTTCAAAACTGGAAAGAAGCTTTCTGAGAAACAGCTCAGTGTTCTGTTAATTCATCTCACAGAGTTACATCTTTCCCTTCAAGAGCCTTTCGCTAAGGCTCTTCTTGTGGAATTGGCAAAGGGATATTTGGAAGCCCATAGAGGGCTATGGTGAAAAGGAAATATCTTCCGCTCAAAATTGGAAAGAAGCTTTCTGAAAACTGCTCTGTGTTCTGTTAATTCATCTCACAGAGTTACATCTTTCCTTCAAGAAGCCTTTCGCTAAGGCTGTTCTTGTGGAATTGGCAAGGATATTTGGAAGCCCATAGAGGGCTATGGTGAAAAGGAAATATCTTCCGTTCAAAACTGGAAAGAAGCTTTCTGAGAAACTGCTCTGTGTTCTGTTAATTCATCTCACAGAGTTACATCTTTCCTTCAAGCCTTTTCTAAGGCTGTTCTTGTGGAATTGGCAAAGGGATATTTGGAAGCCCAGAGAGGCTACGGTGAAAAATATCTTCCGTTCAAAACTGGAAAGAAGCTTTCTGAGAAACTGCTCTGTGTTCTGTTAATTCATCTCACAGATTTACATCTTTCCCTTCAAGAAACCTTTCGCTAAGGCTGTTCTTGTGGAATTGGCAAGGATATTTGGAAGCCCATAGTGGCTATGGTGAAAAAGTAAATATCTTCCGTTCAAAACTGGAAAGAAGCTTTCTGAGAAACTGCTCAGTGTTCTGTTAATTCATCTCCCAGAGTTACATCTTTCCTTCAAAAGCCTTTGCTAAGGCTCTTCTTGTGGAATTGGCAAAGGGATATTTGGAAGCCCATAGAGGGCTATGGTGAAAAGGAAATCTTCCGTTCAAAATTGGAAAGAAGCTTTCTGAGAAACTGCTCTGTGTTCTGTTAATTCATCTCACAGAGTTACATCTTTCCCTTCAAGAAGCCTTTCGCTAAGGCTGTTCTTGTGGAATTGGCAAGGATATTTGGAAGCCCATAGGGCTATGGTGAAAAATAGGTTCCGTTCAAACGTGGAAAGAAGCTTTCTGAGAAACTTCTCTGTGTTCTGTTAATTCATCTCACAGAGTTACATCTTTCCCTTCAAGCCTTTCGCTAAGGCTGTTCTTGTGGAATTGGCAAAGGATATTTGGAAGCCCATAGAGGGCTACGGTGAAAAAGGAAATATCTTCCGTTCAAAACTGGAAAGAAGCTTTCTGAGAAACTGCTCTGTGTTCTGTTAATTCATCTCCCAGAGTTACGTCTATCCCTTCAAGAAGCCTTTCGCTAAGGCTCTTCTTGTGGAATTGGCAAAGGATATTTGGAAGCCCATAGAGGGCTATGGTGAAAAGGAAATATCTTCCGTTCAAAACTGGAAAGAAGCTTTCTGAGAAACTGCTCTGTGTTCTGTTAATTCATCTCCCAGAGTTACATCTTTCCTTCAAGAAGCCTTTCGCTAAGGCTGTTCTTTTGAATTGGCAAGGATATTTGGAAGCCCATAGAGGGCTACGGTGAAAAAGGAAATATCTTCCGTTCAAAACTGGAAAGAAGCTTTCTGAGAAACTGCTCAGTGTTCTGTTAATTCATCTCCCAGAGTTAAAACTTTCCTTCAAAGCCTTTCGCTAAGGCTCTTCTTGTGGAATTGGCAAAGGGATATTTGGAAGCCCATAGAGGGCTATGGTGAAAAGGAAATATCTTCCGTTCAAAATTGGAAAGAAACTTTCTTAAAACTGCTCCGTGTTCTGTTAATTCATCTCACAGAGTTACATCCTTCCCTTCAAGAAGCCTTTCGCTAAGGCTGTTCTAGTGGAATTAGCAAAGTGATATTTGGAAGCCCATAGAGGACTATGGTGAAAAAGGAAATATCTTCCGTTCAAAACTGGAAAGAAGCTTTCTGTTCTGTTAATTCATCTCACAGAGTTACATCTTTCCCTTCAAGAAGCCTTTCGCTAAGGCTGTTCTTGTGGAATTGGCAAAGGGATATTTGGAAGCCCATAGAGGGCTATGGTGACAAAGGAAATATCTTCCGTTCAAAACTGGAAAGAAGCTTTCTGAGAAACTGCTCTGTGTTCTGTTAATTCATCTCACAGATTGACATCTTTCCCTTCAGGAAACCTTTCGCTAAGGCTGTTCTTGTGGAATTGGCAAAGGGATATTTGGAAGCCCATAGAGGGCTATGGTGAAAAAAGTAAATATCTTCCGTTCAAAACTGGAAAGAAGCTTTCTGAGAAACTGCTCAGTGTTCTGTTAATTCATCTCCCAGAGTTACATCTTTCCCTTCAAGAAGCCTTTCGCTAAGGCTCTTCTTGTGGAATTGGCAAAGGGATATTTGGAAGCCCATAGAGGGCTATGGTGAAAAAGGAAATATCTTCCGCTCAAAATTGGAAAGAAGCTTTCTGAGAAACTGCTCTGTGTTCTGTTAATTCATCTCACAGAGTTACATCTTTCCCTTCAAGAAGCCTTTCGCTAAGGCTGTTCTTGTGGAATTGGGAAAGGGATATTTGGAAGCCCATAGAGGGCTATGGTGAAAAAAGTAAATATCTTCCATTGAAAACTGGAAAGAAGCTTTTTTAGAAACTGCTCAGTGTTCTGTTAATTCATTTCACGGAGTTACATCTTTCCCTTCAAGAAGCCTTTCGCTAAGGCTCTTCTTGTGGAATTGGCAAAGGGATATTTGGAAGCCCATAGAGGGTTATGGTGAAAAAGGAAATATCTTCCGCTCAAAATTGGAAAGAAGCTTTCTGAGAAACTGCTCTCTTTTCTGTCAATTCATCTCACAGTGTTACATCTTTCCCTACAAGAAGCCTTTCGCTAAGGCTGTTCTTGTGGAATTGGCAGAGGGATATTTGTAGGCCCATAGAGGGCTACGGTGAAAAAGGAAATATCTTCTGTTCAAAACTGGAAAGAAACTTTATGAGAAACTGCTCCGTGTTCTGTTAATTCATCTCACAGAGTTACATCTTTCCCTTCAAGAAGCCTTTCGCTAAGGCTGTTCTTGTGGAATTGGCAAAGGATATTTGGAAGCCCATAGAGGCTATGGTGAAAAAGGAAATATCTTCCGTTCAAAACTGGAAAGAAGCTTTCTGAGAAACTGCTCTGTGTTCTGTTAATTCATCTAACATAGTTACATCTTTCCCTTCAAGAAGCCTTCGCTAAGGCTCTTCTTGTGGAATTGGCAAGGATATTTGGAAGCCCATAGAGGGCTATGGTGAAAAGGAAATATCTTCCGTTCAAAACTGGAAAGAAGCTTTCTGAGAAACAGCTCAGTGTTCTGTTAATTCATCTCACAGAGTTACATCTTTCCTTCAAGAGCCTTTCGCTAAGGCTCTTCTTGTGGAATTGGCAAAGGATATTTGGAAGCCCATAGAGGGATATGGTGAAAAAGGAAATATCTTCGTTCAAAATTGGAAAGAAGCTTTCTGAAAAACTGCTCTGTGTTCTGTTAATTCATCTCACAGAGTTACATCTTTCCCTTCAAAAGCCTTTCGCTAAGGCTGTTCTTGTGGAATTGGCAAGGATATTTGGAAGCCCATAGAGGCTATGGTGAAAAAAATATCTTCCGTTCAAAACTGGAAAGAAGCTTTCTGAGAAACTGCTCTGTGTTCTGTTAATTCATCTCACAGAGTTACATCTTTCCTTCAAGAAGCCTTTCGCTAAGGCTGTTCTTGTGGAATTGGCAAAGGATATTTGGAAGCCCATAGAGGACTACGGTGAAAAGGAAATATCTTCCGTTCAAAACTGGAAAGAAGCTTTCTGAGAAACTGCTCTGTGTTCTGTTAATTCATCTCACAGATTTACATCTTTCCCTTCAAGAAACCTTTCGCTAAGGCTGTTCTTGTGGAATTGGCAAAGGGATATTTGGAAGCCCATAGTGGGCTATGGTGAAAAAAGTAAATATCTTCCGTTCAAAACTGGAAAGAAGCTTTCTGAGAAACTGCTCAGTGTTCTGTTAATTCATCTCCCAGAGTTACATCTTTCCCTTCAAGAAGCCTTTCGCTAAGGCTCTTCTTGTGGAATTAGCAAAGGATATTTGGAAGCCCATAGAGGGCTATGGTGAAAAGGAAATATCTTCCGTTCAAAATTGGAAAGAAGCTTTCTGAGAAACTGCTCTGTGTTCTGTTAATTCATCTCACAGAGTTACATCTTTCCTTCAAGAAGCCTTTCGCTAAGGCTGTTCTTGTGGAATTGGCAAAGGATATTTGGAAGCCCATAGAGGGCTATGGTGAAAAAGGAAATATCTTCCGTTCAAACGTGGAAAGAAGCTTTCTGAGAAACTTCTCTGTGTTCTGTTAATTCATCTCACAGAGTTACATCTTTCCTTCAAGAAGCCTTTGCTAAGGCTGTTCTTGTGGAATTGGCAAAGGATATTTGGAAGCCCATAGAGGCTACGGTGAAAAAGGAAATATCTTCCGTTCAAAACTGGAAAGAAGCTTTCTGAGAAACTGCTCTGTGTTCTGTTAATTCATCTCCCAGAGTTACATCTTTCCCTTCAAGAAGCCTTTCGCTAAGGCTCTTCTTGTGGAATTAGCAAAGGATATTTGGAAGCCCATAGAGGGCTATGGTGAAAAAGGAAATATCTTCCGTTCAAAACTGGAAAGAAGCTTTCTGAGAAACTGCTCTGTGTTCTGTTAATTCATCTCCCAGAGTTACATCTTTCCCTTCAAGAAGCCTTTCGCTAAGGCTGTTCTTTTGGAATTGGCAAAGGGATATTTGGAAGCCCATAGAGGGCTACGGTGAAAAAGGAAATATCTTCCGTTCAAAACTGGAAAGAAGCTTTCTGAGAAACTGCTCAGTGTTCTGTTAATTCATCTCCCAGAGTTAAAACTTTCCCTTCAAGAAGCCTTTCGCTAAGGCTCTTCTTGTGGAATTGGCAAAGGGATATTTGGAAGCCCATAGAGGGCTATGGTGAAAAAGGAAATATCTTCCGTTCAAAATTGGAAAGAAGCTTTCTTAAAAACTGCTCCGTGTTCTGTTAATTCATCTCACAGAGTTACATCCTTCCCTTCAAGAAGCCTTTCGCTAAGGCTGTTCTAGTGGAATTGGCAAAGTGATATTTGGAAGCCCATAGAGGACTATGGTGAAAAAGGAAATATCTTCCGTTCAAAACTGGAAAGAAGCTTTCTGAGAAACTGCTCTGTGTTCTGTTAATTCATCTCACAGAGTTACATCTTTCCCTTCAAGAAGCCTTTCGCTAAGGCTGTGCTTGTGGAATTGGCAAAGGGATATTTGGAAGCCCATAGAGGGCTATGGTGACAAAGGAAATATCTTCCGTTCAAAACTGGAAAGAAGCTTTCTGAGAAACTGCTCTGTGTTCTGTTAATTCATCTCACAGATTGACATCTTTCCCTTCAGGAAACCTTTCGCTAAGGCTGTTCTTGTGGAATTGGCAAAGGGATATTTGGAAGCCCATAGAGGGCTATGGTGAAAAAAGTAAATATCTTCCGTTCAAAACTGGAAAGAAGCTTTCTGAGAAACTGCTCAGTGTTCTGTTAATTCATCTCCCAGAGTTACATCTTTCCCTTCAAGAAGCCTTTCGCTAAGGCTCTTCTTGTGGAATTGGCAAAGGATATTTGGAAGCCCATAGAGGCTATGGTGAAAAGGAAATATCTTCCGTTCAAAATTGGAAAGAAGCTTTCTGAGAAACTGCTCTGTGTTCTGTTAATTCATCTCACAGAGTTACATCTTTCCTTCAAGAAGCCTTCGCTAAGGCTGTTCTTGTGGAATTGGGAAAGGATATTTGGAAGCCCATAGAGGCTATGGTGAAAAAAGTAAATATCTTCCATTGAAAACTGGAAAGAAGCTTTTTAGAAACTGCTCAGTGTTCTGTTAATTCATTTCACAGAGTTACATCTTTCCTTCAAGAAGCCTTTCGCTAAGGCTCTTCTTGTGGAATTAGCAAAGGATATTTGGAAGCCCATAGAGGGTTATGGTGAAAAGGAAATATCTTCCGTTCAAAATTGGAAGAAGCTTTCTGAGAAACTGCTCTCTTTTCTGTCAATTCATCTCACAGTGTTACATCTTTCCCTACAAGCCTTTCGCTAAGGCTGTTCTTGTGGAATTGGCAGAGGATATTTGTAGGCCCATAGAGGGCTACGGTGAAAAATATCTTCTGTTCAAAACTGGAAAGAAACTTTATGAGAAACTGCTCCGTGTTCTGTTAATTCATCTCACAGAGTTACATCTTTCCCTTCAAGAAGCCTTTCGCTAAGGCTGTTCTTGTGGAATTAGCAAAGGATATTTGGAAGCCCATAGAGGCTATGGTGAAAAATATCTTCCGTTCAAAACTGGAAAGAAGCTTTCTGAGAAACTGCTCTGTGTTCTGTTAATTCATCTAACATAGTTACATCTTTCCCTTCAAGAAGCCTTTCGCTAAGGCTCTTCTTGTGGAATTGGCAAAGGGATATTTGGAAGCCCTTAGAGGGCTATGGTGAAAAAAGGAAATATCTTCCGTTCAAAACTGGAAAGAAGCTTTCTGAGAAACAGCTCAGTGTTCTGTTAATTCATCTCACAGAGTTACATCTTTCCCTTCAAGAAGCCTTTCGCTAAGGCTCTTCTTGTGGAATTGGCAAAGGGATATTTGGAAGCCCATAGAGGGCTATGGTGAAAAAGGAAATATCTTCCGCTCAAAATTGGAAAGAAGCTTTCTGAAAAACTGCTCTGTGTTCTGTTAATTCATCTCACAGAGTTACATCTTTCCCTTCAAGAAGCCTTTCGCTAAGGCTGTTCTTGTGGAATTGGCAAAGGGATATTTGGAAGCCCATAGAGGGCTATGGTGAAAAAGGAAATATCTTCCGTTCAAAACTGGAAAGAAGCTTTCTGAGAAACTGCTCTGTGTTCTGTTAATTCATCTCACAGAGTTACATCTTTCCCTTCAAGCCTTTCGCTAAGGCTGTTCTTGTGGAATTGGCAAAGGGATATTTGGAAGCCCATAGAGGGCTACGGTGAAAAAGGAAATATCTTCCGTTCAAAACTGGAAAGAAGCTTTCTGAGAAACTGCTCTGTGTTCTGTTAATTCATCTCACAGATTTACATCTTTCCCTTCAAAACCTTTCGCTAAGGCTGTTCTTGTGGAATTGGCAAGGGATATTTGGAAGCCCATAGTGAGCTATGGTGAAAAAAGTAAATATCTTCCGTTCAAAACTGGAAAGAAGCTTTCTGAAAAACTGCTCAGTGTTCTGTTAATTCATCTCCCAAGTTACATCTTTCCCTTCAAAGCCTTTCGCTAAGGCTCTTCTTGTGGAATTGGCAAAGGGATATTTGGAAGCCCATAGAGGGCTATGGTGAAAAAGGAAATATCTTCCGTTCAAAATTGGAAAGAAGCTTTCTGAGAAACTGCTCTGTGTTCTGTTAATTCATCTCACAGAGTTACATCTTTCCCTTCAAGAAGCCTTTCGCTAAGGCTGTTCTTGTGGAATTGGCAAAGGGATATTTGGAAGCCCATAGAGGGCTATGGTGAAAAAGGAAATAGGTTCCGTTCAAACGTGGAAAGAAGCTTTCTGAGAAACTTCTCTGTGTTCTGTTAATTCATCTCACAGAGTTACATCTTTCCCTTCAAGAAGCCTTTCGCTAAGGCTGTTCTTGTGGAATTGGCAAAGGGATATTTGGAAGCCCATAGAGGGCTACGGTGAAAAAGGAAATATCTTCCGTTCAAAACTGGAAAGAAGCTTTCTGAGAAACTGCTCTGTGTTCTGTTAATTCATCTCCCAGAGTTACATCTTTCCCTTCAAGAAGCCTTTCGCTAAGGCTCTTCTTGTGGAATTGGCAAAGGGATATTTGGAAGCCCATAGAGGGCTATGGTGAAAAAGGAAATATCTTCCGTTCAAAACTGGAAAGAAGCTTTCTGAGAAACTGCTCTGTGTTCTGTTAATTCATCTCCCAGAGTTACATCTTTCCCTTCAAGAAGCCTTTCGCTAAGGCTCTTCTTGTGGAATTGGCAAAGGGATATTTGGAAGCCCATAGAGGGCTATGGTGAAAAGGAAATATCTTCCGTTCAAAACTGGAAAGAAGCTTTCTGAGAAACTGCTCTGTGTTCTGTTAATTCATCTCCCAGAGTTACATCTTTCCCTTCAAGAAGCCTTTCGCTAAGGCTGTTCTTTTGGAATTGGCAAAGGGATATTTGGAAGCCCATAGAGGGCTACGGTGAAAAAGGAAATATCTTCCGTTCAAAACTGGAAAGAAGCTTGAGAAACTCCTCTGTGTTCTGTTAATTCATCTCACAGAGTTACATCTTTCCTTCAAGAAGCCTTCGCTAAGGCTGTTCTTGTGGAATTAGCAAAGGGATATTTGGAAGCCCATAGAGGGCTATGGTGAAAAAGGAAATAGGTTCCGTTCAAACGTGGAAAGAAGCTTTCTGAGAAACTTCTCTGTGTTCTGTTAATTCATCTCACAGAGTTACATCTTTGCCTTCAAGAAGCCTTTCGCTAAGGCTGTTCTTGTGGAATTGGCAAGGATATTTGGAAGCCCATAGAGGCTATGGTGAAAAAGGAAATATCTTCCGTTCAAACCTGGAAAGAAGCTTTCTGAGAAACTTCCCAGTGTTCTGTTAATTCACCTCACAGAGTTACATCTTTCCCTTCAAGAAGCCTTTTGCTTAGGCTGTTCTTGTGGAATTAGGGATATTTGGAAGCCCTTAGAGTGCTATGGTGAAAAGGAAATATCTTCTGTTCAAAACTGGAAAGAAGCTTTCTGAGAAACTCCTCTGTGTTCTGTTAATTCATCTCACAGAGTTACATCTTTCCTTCAAGAGCCTTTCGCTAAGGCTGTTCTTGTGGAATTGGCAAAGGGATATTTGGAAGCCCATAGAGGGCTACGGTGAAAAAGGAAATATCTTCCGTTCAAAACTGGAAAGAAGCTTTCTGAGAAACTGCTCTGTTTCCTGTTAATTCATCTCACAGAGTTACATCTTTCCCTTCAAGAAGCCTTTCGCTAAGGCTGTTCTTGTGGAATTGGCAAAGGTATATTTGGAAGCACATAGAGGGCTATGGTGAAAAAGGAAATACCTTCCGTTCAAAACTGGAAAGAAGCTTTCTGAGAAACTGCTCTGTGTTCTGTTAATTCATCTCACAGAGTTTCATCTTTCCCTTCAAGAAGCCTTTCGCTAAGGCTGTTCTTCTGGAATGGACAAAGGGATGTTTGGAAGCCCATAGAGGGCTTTGGTGAAAAAGGAAATATCTTCCGTTCAAAACTGGAAAGAAGCTTTCTGGGAAACTGCTCTGTGTTCTGTTAATTCATCTCACAGAGTTACATCTTTCCCTTCAAGGAGCCTTTCGCTAAGGCTGTTCTTGTGGAATTGGCAAAGGGATATTTGGAAGCCCATAGAGGCTATGGTGAAAAAGGAAATATCTTCCGTTCAAAACTTGAAAGAAGCTTTCTGAGAAACTGCCCAGTGTTCTGTTAATTCACCTCACAGAGTTACATCTTTCCTTCAAGAAGCCTTTGCTAAGGCTGTTCTCGTGGAATTAGCAAAGGATATTTGGAAGCCCATAGAGTGCTATGGTGAAAAAGGAAATATCTTCCGTTCAAAACTGGAAAGAAGCTTTCTGAGAAACTGTTCTGTGTTCTGTTAATTCATCTCCCAGAGTTACATCTTTCCCTTCAAGAAGCCTTTCTCTAAGGCTGTTCTTTTGGAATTGGAAAAGGGATATTTGGAAGCCCATAGAGGGCTACGGTGAAAAGGAAATATCTTCCGTTCAAAACTGGAAAGAAGCTTTCTGAGAAACTGCTCTGTGTTCTGTTAATTCATCTCACAGAGTTACATCTTTCCCTTCAAGAAGCCTTTCGCTAAGGCTGTTCTTGTGGAATTGGCAAAGGGATATTTGGAAGCCCATAGAGGGCTATGGTGAAAAAAGGAAATATCTTCCGTTCAAAACTGGAAAGAAGCTTTCTGAGAAACTGCTCAGTGTTCTGTTAATTCATCTCCCAGAGTTACATCTTTCCCTTCAAGAAGCCTTTCGCTAAGGCTCTTCTTGTGGAATTGGCAAAGGGCTATTTGGAAGCCCATAGAGGGCTATGGTGAAAAAGGAAATATCTTCCGCTCAAAATTGGAAAGAAGCTTTCTGAAAAACTGCTCTGTGTTCTGTTAATTCATCTCACAGAGTTACATCTTTCCCTTCAAGAAGCCTTTCGCTAAGGCTGTTCTTGTGGAATTGGCAAAGGGATATTTGGAAGCCCATAGAGGGCTATGGTGAAAAAGGAAATATCTTCCGTTCAAAACTGGAAAGAAGCTTTCTGAGAAACTGCTCTGTGTTCTGTTAATTCATCTCACAGAGTTACATGTTTCCCTTCAAGGACCCTTTCGCTAAGGCTGTTCTCGTGGAGTTGGCAAAGGGATATTTGGAAGCCCATAGAGGGCTATGGTGAAAAAAGTAAATATCTTCCGTTCAAAACTGGAAAGAAGCTTTCTGAGAAACTGCTCAGTGTTCTGTTAATTCATCTCCCAGAGTTAAAACTTTCCCTTCAAGAAGCCTTTCGCTAAGGCTCTTCTTGTGGCATTGGCAAAGGGATATTTGGAAGCCCTTAGAGGGCTATGGTGAAAAGGAAATATCTTCCGTTCAAAATTGGAAAGAAGCTTTCTGAAAAACTGCTCCGTGTTCTGTTAATTTATCTCACAGAGTTACATCCTTCCCTTCAAGAAGCCTTTCGCTAAGGCTGTTCTAGTGGAATTGGCAAAGTGATATTTGGAAGCCCATAGAGGGCTATGGTGAAAAAGGAAATATCTTCCGTTCAAAACTGGAAAGAAGCTTTCTGAGAAACTGCTCTGTGTTCTGTTAATTCATCTCACAGAGTTACATCTTTCCCTTCAAGAAGCCTTTCGCTAAGGCTGTTCTTGTGGAATTAGCAAAGGATATTTGGAAGCCCATAGAGGGCTATGGTGAAAAAGGAAATATCTTCCGCTCAAAATTGGAAAGAAGCTTTCTGAAAAACTGCTCCGTGTTCTGTTAATTTATCTCACAGAGTTACATCTTTCCTTCAAGAAGCCTTCGCTAAGGCTGTTCTAGTGGAATTGGCAAAGTGATATTTGGAAGCCCATAGAGGGCTATGGTGAAAAAGGAAATATCTTCCGCTCAAAACTGGAAAGAAGCTTGAGAAACTGCTCTGTGTTCTGTTAATTCATCTCACAGAGTTACATCTTTCCTTCAAGAAGCCTTCGCTAAGGCTGTTCTTGTGGAATTGGCAAAGGATATTTGGAAGCCCATAGAGGGTATGGTGACAAAGGAAATATCTTCCGCTCAAAACTGGAAAGAAGCTTGAGAAACTGCTCTGTGTTCTGTTAATTCATCTCACAGATTTACATCTTTCCTTCAAGAAACCTTTCGCTAAGGCTGTTCTTGTGGAATTGGCAAGGATATTTGGAAGCCCATAGAGGGCTATGGTGAAAAAAGTAAATATCTTCCGCTCAAAACTGGAAAGAAGCTTTCTGAGAAACTGTTCAGTGTTCTGTTAATTCATCTCCCAGAGTTACATCTTTCCTTCAAGAAACCTTTCGCTAAGGCTGTTCTTGTGGAATTGGCAAAGGATATTTGGAAGCCCATAGAGGGCTATGGTGAAAAAAGTAAATATCTTCCATTGAAAACTGGAAAGAAGCTTTTGAGAAACTGCTCAGTGTTCTGTTAATTCATCTCACAGAGTTACATCTTTCCTTCAAGAAGCCTTCGCTAAGGCTGTTCTTGTGGAATTGGCAAAGGATATTTGGAAGCCCATAGAGGTTATGGTGAAAAAGGAAATATCTTCCGCTCAAAATTGGAAAGAAGCTTTCTGAGAAACTGCTCTCTTTCTGTCAATTCATCTCACAGTGTTACATCTTTCCTTCAAGAAGCCTTTCGCTAAGGCTGTTCTTGTGGAATTGACAGAGGATATTTGGAAGCCCATAGAGGGCTACGGTGAAAAAGGAAATATCTTCTGTTCAAAACTGGAAAGAAGCTTGAGAAACTGCTCGTGTTCTGTTAATTCATCTCACAGAGTTACATCTTTCCTTCAAGAAGCCTTTCGCTAAGGCTGTTCTTGTGGAATTGGCAAAGGATATTTGGAAGCCCATAGAGGGCTATGGTGAAAAAGGAAATATCTTCCGCTCAAAACTGGAAAGAAGCTTGAGAAACTGCTCTGTGTTCTGTTAATTCATCTCACAGAGTTACATCTTTCCCTTCAAGAAGCCTTCGCTAAGGCTGTTCTTGTGGAATTGGCAAAGGATATTTGGAAGCCCATAGAGGGCTATGGTGAAAAAGGAAATATCTTCCGCTCAAAACTGGAAAGAAGCTTTCTGAGAAACTGCTCTGTGTTCTGTTAATTCATCTCACAGATTTACATCTTTCCCTTCAAAAGCCTTTCGCTAAGGCTGTTCTTGTGGAATTAGCAAAGGGATATTTGGAAGCCCATAGAGGGCTATGGTGACAAAGGAAATATCTTCCGTTCAAAACTGGAAAGAAGCTTTCTGAGAAACTGCTCTGTGTTCTGTTAATTCATCTCACAGATTTACATCTTTCCTTCAAGAAACCATTCGCTAAGGCTGTTCTTGTGGAATTGGCAAAGGGATATTTGGAAGCCCATAGAGGGCTATGGTGAAAAAGGAAATATCTTCCGTTCAAAATTGGAAAGAAGCTTTCTGAGAAACTGCTCTGTGTTCTGTTAATTCATCTCACAGAGTTACATCTTTCCTTCAAAAGCCTTTCGCTAAGGCTGTTCTTGTGGAATTGGCAAAGGGATATTTGGAAGCCCATAGAGGGCTATGGTGAAAAAGGAAATAGGTTCCGATCAAACGTGGAAAGAAGCTTTCTGAGAAACTTCTCTGTGTTCTGTTAATTCATCTCACAGAGTTACATCTTTCCCTTCAAGAAGCCTTTCGCTAAGGCTGTTCTTGTGGAATTGGCAAAGGGATATTTGGAAGCCCATAGAGGGCTACGGTGAAAAAGGAAATATCTTCCGTTCAAAACTGGAAAGAAGCTTTCTGAGAAACTGCTCTGTGTTCTGTTAATTCATCTCACAGAGTTACATCTTTCCCTTCAAGAAGCCTTTCGCTAAGGCTGTTCTTGTGGAATTGGCAAAGGGATATTTGGAAGCCCATAGAGGGCTATGGTGAAAAAGGAAATATCTTCCGTTCAAAACTGGAAAGAAGCTTTCTGAGAAACTGCTCTGTGTTCTGTTAATTCATCTCACAGAGTTACATCTTTCCTTCAAGGAGCCTTTCGCTAAGGCTGTTCTTGTGGAATTGGCAAAGGATATTTGGAAGCCCATAGAGGCTATGGTGAAAAAGGAAATATCTTCCGTTCAAAACTTGAAAGAAGCTTTCTGAGAAACTGCCCAGTGTTCTGTTAATTCACCTCACAGAGTTACATCTTTCCTTCAAAAGCCTTTTGCTAAGGCTGTTCTCGTGGAATTGGCAAGGATATTTGGAAGCCCATAGAGTGCTATGGTGAAAAAGGAAATATCTTCTGTTCAACACTGGAAAGAACTGCTCTGTGTTCTGTTAATTCATCTCCCAGGTTACATCTTTCCCTTCAAGAAGCCTTTCGCTAAGGCTGTTCTTGTGGAATTGGCAAAGGGATATTTGGAAGCCCATAGAGGGCTACGGTGAAAAAGTAAATATCTTCCGTTCAAAACTGGAAAGAAGCTTTCTGAGAAACTGCTCTGTGTTCTGTTAATTCATCTCACAGAGTTACATCTTTCCCTTCAAGGAGCCTTTCGCTAAGGCTGTTCTTGTGGAATTGGCAAAGGGATATTTGGAAGCCCATAGAGGGCTATGGTGAAAAAGGAAATATCTTCCGTTCAAAACTTGAAAGAAGCTTTCTGAGAAACTGTCCAGTGTTCTTTTAATTCACCTCACAGAGTTACATCTTTCCCTTCAAGAAGCCTTTTGCTAAGGCTGTTCTCGTGGAATTGGCAAAGGGATATTTGGAAGCCCATAGAGTGCTATGGTGAAAAAAGTAAATATCTTCCATTGAAAACTGGAAAGAAGCTTTTTGAGAAACTGCTCAGTGTTCAGTTAATTCATTTCCCAGAGTTACATCTTTCCCTTCAAGAAGCCTTTCGCTAAGTCTCTTCTTGTGGAATTGGCAAAGGGATATTTGGAAGCCCATAGAGGGCTATGGTGAAAAAGGAAATATCTTCCGTTCAAAATTGGAAAGAAGCTTTCTGAGAAACTGCTCTGTGTTCTGTTAATTCATCTCACAGAGTTACATCTTTCCCTTCAAGAAGCCTTTCGCTAAGGCTGTTCTTGTGGAATTAGGGATATTTGGAAGCCCATGAGGGCTATGGTGAAAAAGGAAATAGGTTCCGTTCAAACGTGGAAAGAAGCTTTCTGAGAAACTTCTCTGCATTCTGTTAATTCATCTCACAGAGTTACATCTTTCCCTTCAAGAAGCCTTTCGCTAAGGCTGTTCTTGTGGAATTAGCAAAGGATATTTGGAAGCCCATGAGGGCTACGGTGAAAAAGGAAATATCTTCCGTTCAAAACTGGAAAGAAGCTTTCTGAGAAACTGCTCTGTGTTCTCTTAATTCATCTCACAGAGTTACATCTTTCCTTCAAAAGCCTTCGCTAAGGCTGTTCTTGTGGAATTGGCAAAGGATATTTGGAAGCCCATAGAGGGCTATGGTGAAAAAGGAAATATCTTCCGTTCAAAACTTGAAGAAGCTTTCTGAGAAACTGCCCAGTGTTCTGTTAATTCACCTCACAGAGTTACATCTTTCCCTTCAAGAAGCCTTTTGCTAAGGCTGTTCTTATGGAATTAGCAAAGGATATTTGGAAGCCCATAGAGTGCTATGGTGAAAAAGGAAATATCTTCTGTTCAAAACTGGAAAGAAGCTTTCTGAGAAACTGCTCTGTGTTCTGTTAATTCATCTCCCAGAGTTACATCATTCCTTCAAGAAGCCTTTCGCTAAGGCTGTTCTTGTGGAATTGCAAAGGATATTTGGAAGCCCATAGAGGGCTACGGTGAAAAAGGAAATATCTTCCGTTCAAAACTGGAAAGAATCTTTCTGAGAAACTGCTCTGTGTTCTGTTAATTCATCTCACAGAGTTACATCTTTCCCTTCAAGGAGCCTTTCGCTAAGGCTGTTCTTGTGGAATTGGCAAAGGATATTTGGAAGCCCATAGGGGCTATGGTGAAAAAGGAAATATCTTCCGTTCAAAACTTGAAAGAAGCTTTCTGAGAAACTACCAGTGTTCTTTTAATTCACCTCACAGAGTTACATCTTTCCTTCAAGAAGCCTTTTGCTAAGGCTGTTCTCGTGGAATTAGGGATATTTGGAAGCCCATAGAGTGCTATGGTGAAAAATATCTTCTGTTCAAAACTGCAAAGAAGCTTTCTGAGAAACTGCTCTGTGTTCTGATAATTCATCTCCCAGAGTTACATCTTTCCTTCAAGAAGCCTTTCGCTAAGGCTATTCTTGTGGAATTGGCAAAGGATATTTGGAAGCCCATAGAGGCTACGGTGAAAAGGAAATATCTTCCGTTCAAAACTGGAAAGAAGCTTTCTGAGAAACTGCTCTGTGTTCTGTTAATTCATCTCACAGAGTTACATCTTTCCCTTCAAAGCCTTTCGCTAAGGCTGTTCTTGTGGAATTGGCAAAGGATATTTGGAAGCCCATAGAGGGCTACGGTGAAAAAGGAAATATCTTCCGTTCAAAACTGGAAGAAGCTTTCTGAGAAACTGCTCTGTGTTCTGTTAATTCATCTCACAGAGTTACATCTTTCCCTTCAAGAAGCCTTTCGCTAAGGCTGTTCTTGTGGAATTAGCAAGGGATATTTGGAAGCCCATAGAGGGCTACGGTGAAAAAAAATATCTTCCTTTCAAAACTGGAAAGAAGCTTTCTGAGAAACTGCTCTGTGTTCTGTTAATTCATCTCACAGAGTTACATCTTTCCCTTCAAGAAGCCTTTCGCTAAGGCTGTTCTTGTGGAATTGGCAAAGGGATGTTTAGAAGCCCATAGAGGCTATGGTGAAAAGGAAATATCTTCCGTTCAAAACTGCAAAGAAGCTTTCTGAGAAACTGCTCTGTGTTCTGTTAATTCATCTCACAGAGTTACATCTTTCCCTTCAAGAAGCCTTTCGCTAAGGCTGTTCTTGTGGAATTGGCAAAGGTATATTTGGAAGCCCATAGAGGGCTACGGTGAGAAAGGAAATATCTCCCATTCAAAACTGAAAGAAGCTTTCTGAGAAACTGCTCTGTGTTCTGTTAATTCATCTCCCAGAGTTACATCTTTCCTTCAAGAAGCCTTTTGCTAAGGCTGTTCTTGTGGAATTGGCAAAGGATATTTGGAAGCCCATAGAGGGCTATGGTGAAAGAAGGAAATATCTTCCGTTCAAAACTGGAAAGAAGCTTTCTGAGAAACTGCTCTGTGTTCTGTTAATTCATCTCACAGAGTTACATCTTTCCTTCAAGAAGCCTTTCGCTAAGGCTGTTCTTGTGGAATTGGCAAAGGATATTTGGAAGCCCA
>JAKFHT010002217.1:0-18592 GCA_023783455.1 Erythrocebus patas
TTCCCAAATATCCCTTTGCCAATTCCACAAGAAAATCCATGGCGAAAGGCTTCTTGAAGGGAAACATGTAACTCTTTGAGATGAACTAACAGAACACAGAGCAGTTTCTCAGAAAGCTTCTTTCCAGTTTTGAACGGAAGATATTTCCTTTTTCACCATAGCCCTCTTTGGGCTTCCAAATATCCCTTTGCCAATTCCACAAGAACATCCTTAGCGAAAGGCTTCTTGAAGGGAAAGATGTAACTCTGTGAGATGAATTAACAGAACACAGAGCAGTTTCTCAGAAAGCTTCTTTCCAGTTTTGAACGGAAGATATTTCCTTTTTCACCATAGCCCTCTATGGGTTTCCAAATATCCCTTTGCCAAATCCACGAAAACAGCCTTAGCGAAAGGCTTCTTGAAGGGAAAGATGTAACTCTGTGAGATGAATTAACAGAACACAGAGCAGTTTGTCAGAAAGCTTCTTTCCAGTTTTGAACTGAAGATATTTCCTTTTTCACCATAGCCCTCTATGGGCTTCCAAATATCCCTTTGCCAATTCCACGAGAACAGCCTTAGCGAAAGGCTTCTTGAAGGGAAAGATGTAACTCTGTGAGATGAATTAACAGAACACAGAGCAGTTACTCAGAAAGCTTCTTTCCAGTTTTGAACCGAAGATATTTCCTTTTTCACCATAGCCCTCTAAGGGCTTCCAAATATCCCTTTGCCAATTCCACAAGAACATCCTTAGCGAAAGGCTTCTTGAAGGGAAAGATGTAACTCTGTGAGATGAATTAACAGAACACAGAGCAGTTTCTCAGAAAGCTTCTTTCCTGTTTTGAACGGAAGATATTTCCTTTTTCACCATAGCCCTCTATGGGCTTCCAAATATCACTTTGCCAATTCCACAAGAACAGCCTTAGCGAAAGGCTTCTTGAAGGGAAAGATGTAACTCTGTGAGATGAACTAACAGAACACAGAGCAGTTTCTCAGAAAGCTTCTTTCCAGTTTTCAACGGAAGATATTTCCTTTTTCACCATAGCCCTCTATGGGCTTCCAAATATCCCTTTGACAATTCCACAAGAACAGCCTTAGCGAAAGGCTTCTTGAAGGGATAGATGTAACTGTGTGAGATGAATTAACAGAACACAGAGCAGTTTCTCAGAAAGCTTCTTTCCAGTTTTGAACGGAAGATATTTCCTTTTTCACCATAGCCCTCTATGGGCTTACAAATATCCCTTTGCCAATTCCACAAGAACAGCCTTAGCGAAAGGCTTCTTCAAGGGAAAGATGTAACTCTGTGAGATGTATTAACAGAACACAGAGCAGTTTCTCAGAAAGCTTCCTTCCAGTTTTGAACGGAAGATATTTCCTTTTTCACCATAGCCCTCTATGGGCTTCCAAATATCACTTTGCCAATTCCACAAGAACAGCCTTAGCGAAGGCTTCTTGAAGGAAAGATGTAACTCTGTGAGATGAATTAACAGAACACAGAGCAGTTTCTCAGAAAGCTTCTTTCCAGTTTTGAACGGAAGATATTTCCTTTTTCACCATAGCCCTCTATGGGCTTCCAAATATCACTTTGCCAATTCCACAAGAACAGCCTTATCGAAAGGCTTCTTGAAGGGAAAGATGTAACTCTGTGAGATGAATTAACAGAACACAGAGCAGTTTCTCAGAAAGCTTCTTTCCACTTTTGAACGGAAGGTATTTCCTTTTTCACCATAGCCCTCTATGGGCTTCCAAATATCACTTTGCCAATTCCACAAGAACAGCCTTAGCGAAAGGCTTCTTGAAGGGAAAGATGTAACTCTGTGAGATGAATTAAGAGAACACAGAGCAGTTTCTCAGAAAGCTTCTTTCCACTTTTGAACGGAAGATATTTCCTTTTTCACCATAGCCTTCTATGGGCTTCCAAATATCCCTTTGCCAATTCCACAAGAACAGGCTTAGCGAAAGGCTTCTTGAAGGGAAAGATGTAACTCTGTGAGATGAACTAACAGAACACAGAGCAGTTTCTCAGAAAGCTTCTTTCCAGTTTTGAACGGAAGATATTTCCTTTTTCACCATAGCCCTCTATGGGCTTCCAAATATCCCTTTGCCAATTCCACAAGAACAGCCTCAGCGAAAGGCTTCTTGAAGGGAAAGATGTAACTCTGTGAGACGAATTAACACAATAAAGAGCAGTTTCTCAGAAAGCTTCTTTCCAGTTTTGAACGGACGATATTTCCTTTTTCACCATAGCCCTCTAAAGGCTTCCAAATATCCCTTTGCCAATTCCACAAGAACATCCTTAGCGAAAGGCTTCTTGAAGAGAAAGATGTAACTCTGTGAGATGAACTAACAGAACACAGAGCAGTTTCTCAGAAAGCTTCTTTCCACTTTTGAACGGAAGATATTTCCTGTTTCACCATAGCCCTCTATGGGCTTCCAAATATCCCTTTGCCAATTCCACAAGAACAGCCTTAGCGAAAGGCTTCTTGAAGGGAAAGATGTAACTCTGTGAGATGAATTAACAGAACACAGAGCAGTTTCTCAGAAAGCTTCTTTCCAGTTTTGAACGGAAGATATTTCCTTTCTCACCATAGCCCTCTATGGGCTTCCAAATATCCCTTTGCCAATTCCACAAGAATAGCCTTAGCGAAAGGCTTCTTGAAGGGAAAGATGTAACTCTGTGAGATTAATTAACAAACACGGAGCAGTTTCTCAGAAAGCTTCTTTCCAATTTTGAACGGAAGCTATTTCCTTTTTCACCATAGCCCTCTAAGGGCTTCCAAATATCCCTTTGCCAATTCCACAAGAACAGCCTAAGCGAAACGCTTCTTGAAGGGAAACATGTAACTCTGTGAGATGAATTAACAGAACACAGAGCAGTTTCTCAGAAAGCTTCTTTCCAGTTTTGAACGGAAGGTATTTCCTTTTCCACCATAGCCCTCTAAGGGCTTTCAAATATCCCTTTGTCAAATCCACGAGAACAGCCTTAGCGAAAGGCTTCCTGAAGGGAAAGATGTAACTCTGTGAGATGAACTAACAGAACACAGAGCAGTTTCTCAGAAAGCTTCTTTCCAGTTTTGAACGGAAGATATTTCCTTTTTCACCATAGCCCTCTATGGGCTTCCAAATATCCCTTTGCCAATTCCACAAGAACAGCCTAAGCGAAACGCTTCTTGAAGGGAAAGATGTAACTCTGTGAGATGAATTAACAGGACACAGAGCAGTTTCTCAGAAAGCTTCTTTCCACTTTTGAACGGAAGATATTTCCTTTTTCACCATAGCCCTCTATGGGCTTCCAAATATTACTTTGCCAATTAAAAAAAAACAGCCAGAGCGAAACGCTTCTTGAAGGGAAAGATGTGACTCTGTGAGATGAATTAACAGAACACAGACCAGTTTCTCAGAAATCTTCTTTCCAGTTTGAACGGAAGATATTTCCTTTTTCACCATAGCCCTCTATGGGCTTCCAAATATCCCTTTGACAATTCCACAAGAACAGCCTTAGCGAAAGGCTTCTTGAAGCGAAAGATGTAACTCTGTGGGACGAATTAACAGAACACAGAGCAGTTTCTCAGAAAGCTTCTTTCCACTTCTGAACGGAAGATATTTCCTTTTTTACCATAGCCTTCTATGGGCTTCCAAATATCACCTTGCCAATTCCACAAGAACAGCCTTAGCGAAAGGCTTCTTGAAGGGAAAGATGTAACTCTGTGAGATGAACTAACAGAACACAGAGCAGTTTCTCAGAAAGCTTCTTTCCAGTTTTGAACGGAAGATATTTCCTTTTTCACCATAGCCCTCTATGGGCTTCCAAATATGCCTTTGACAATTCCACAAGAACAGCCTTAGTGAAAGGCTTCTTGAAGGGATAGATGTAACTGCGTGAGATGAATTAACAGAACACAGAGCAGTTTCTCAGAAAGCTTCTTTCCAGTTTTGAACGGAAGATATTTCCTTTTTCACCATAGCCCTCTATGGGCTTTCAAATATCCCTTTGCCAATTCCACAAGAACATCCTTAGCGAAAGGCTTCTTGAAGGGAAAGATGTAACTCTGTGAGATGAACTAACAGAACACAGAGCAGTTTCTCAGAAAGCTTCTTTCCACTTTTGAACGGAAGATATTTCCTGTTTCACCATAGCCGTCTAGCTGCTTCCAAATATCCCTTTGCCAATTCCACAAGAAAATCCTTAGCGAAAGGCTTCTTGAAGGGAAAGATGTAACTCTTTGAGATGAACTAACAGAACACAGAGCAGTTTCTCAGAAAGCTTCTTTCCAGTTTTGAACGGAAGATATTTCCTTTTTCACCATAGCCCTCTATGGGCTTCCAAATATCCCTTTGCCAATTCCACAAGAACATCCTTAGCGAAAGGCTTCTTGAAGGGAAAGATGTAACTCTGTGAGATGAATTAACAGAACACAGAGCAGTTTCTCAGAAAGCTTCTTTCCAGTTTTGAACGGAAGATATTTCCTTTTTCACCATAGCCCTCTATGGGCTTCCAAATATCCCTTTGCCAAATCCATGAAAACAGCCTTAGCGAAAGGCTTCTTGAAGGGAAAGATGTAACTCTGTGAAATGAATTAACAGAACACAGAGCAGTTTGTCAGAAAGCTTCTTTCCAGTTTTGAACGGAAGATATTTCCTTTTTCACCATAGCCCTCTATGGGCTTCCAAATATCCCTTTGCCAATTCCACGAGAACAGCCTTAGCGAAAGGCTTCTTGAAGGGAAAGATGTAACTCTGTGAGATGAATTAACAGAACACAGAGCAGTTACTCAGAAAGCTTCTTTCCAGTTTTGAACCGAAGATATTTCCTTTTTCACCATAGCCCTCTAAGGGCTTCCAAATATCCCTTTGCCAATTCCACAAGAACATGCTTAGCGAAAGGCTTCTTGAAGGGAAAGATGTAACTCTGTGAGATGAATTTACAGAACACAGAGCAGTTTCTCAGAAAGCTTCTTTCCTGTTTTGAACGGAAGATATTTCCTTTTTCACCATAGCCTCTATGGGCTTCCAAATATCACTTTGCCAATTCCACAAGAACAGCCTTAGCGAAAGGTTTTGAAGGAAAGATGTAACTCTGTGAGATGAACTAACAGAACACAGAGCAGTTTCTCAGAAAGCTTCTTTCCAGTTTTCAACGGAAGATATTTCCTTTTTCACCATAGCCCTCTATGGGCTTCCAAATATCCCTTTGACAATTCCACAAGAACAGCCTTAGCGAAAGGCTTCTTGAAGGATAGATGTAACTGTGTGAGATGAATTAACAGAACACAGAGCAGTTTCTCAGAAAGCTTCTTTCCAGTTTTGAACGGAAGATATTTCCTTTTTCACCATAGCCCTCTATGGGCTTACAAATATCCCTTTGCCAATTCCACAAGAACAGCCTTAGCGAAAGGCTTCTTCAAGGGAAAGATGTAACTCTGTGAGATGTATTAACAGAACACAGAGCAGTTTCTCAGAAAGCTTCCTTCCAGTTTTGAACGGAAGATATTTCCTTTTTCACCATAGCCCTCTATGGGCTTCCAAATATCCCTTTGCCAATTCCACAAGAACACCCTAAGTGCAACGCTTCTTGAAGGGAAAGATGTAACTCTGTGAGATGAATTAACAGAATACAGAGCAGTTTCTCAGAAAGCTTCTTTCCAGTTTTGAACGGAAGATATTTCCTTTTTCACCATAGCCCTCTATGGGCTTCCAAATATCCCTTTGCCAAATCCACGAGAACAGCCTTATCGAAAGGCTTCTTGAAGGGAAAGATGTAACTCTGTGAGATGAACTAACAGAACACAGAGCAGTTTCTTAGAAAGCTTCTTTCCAGTTTTGAATGGAAGATATTTCCTTTTTCACCATAGCCCTCTATGGGCTTCCAAATATCACTTTGCCAATTCCACAAGAACAGCCTTAGCGAAAGGCTTCTTGAAGGGAAAGATGTAACTCTGTGAGATGAATTAACAGAACACAGAGCAGTTTCTCAGAAAGCTTCCTTCCAGTTTTGAACGGAAGATATTTCCTTTTTCACCATAGCCCTCTATGGGCTTCCAAATATCCTTTGCCAATTCCACAAGAACAGCCTTAGCGAAGGCTTCTTGAAGGAAAGATGTAACTCTGTGAGATGAATTAACAGAACACAGAGCAGTTTCTCAAGAAAGCTTCTTTCCAGTTTTGAACGGAAGATATTTCCTTTTTCACCAGAGCCCTCTATGGGCTTCCAAATATCCCTTTGCCAATTCCACAAGAACAGCCTTAGCGAAGGCTTCTTGAAGGGAAAGATGTAACTCTGTGAGATGAATTAACAGAACACGGAGCAGTTTCTCAGAAAGCTTCTTTCCAGTTTTGAGCGGAAGATATTTCATTTTTCACCATAGCCTCTATGGGCTTCCAAATATCCCTTTCCAATTCCACAAGAACAGCGTAGCGAAAGGCTTCTTGAAGGGAAAGATGTAACTCTGTGAGATGAATTAACAGAACACACAGCAGTTTCTCAGAAAGCTTCTTTCCACTTTTGAACGGAAGATATTTCCTTTTTCACCATAGCCCTCTATGGGCTTCCAAATATCACCTTGCCAATTCCACAAGAACAGCCTTAGCGAAAGGCTTCTTGAAGGGAAAGATGTAACTCTGTGAGATGAACTAACAGAACACAGAGCAGTTTCTCAGAAAGCTTCTTTCCAGTTTTGAACGGAAGATATTTCCTTTTTCACCATAGCCCTCTATGGGCTTCCAAATATCCCTTTGACAATTCCACAAGAACAGCCTTAGTGAAAGGCTTCTTGAAGGGATAGATGTAACTGTGTGAGATGAATTAACAGAACACAGAGCAGTTTCTCAGAAAGCTTCTTTCCAGTTTTGAACGGAAGATATTTCCTTTTTCACCATAGCCCTCTATGGGCTTCCAAATATCCTTTGCCAATTCCACAAGAACAGCCTTAGCGAAGGCTTCTTCAAGGAAAGATGTAACTCTGTCAGATGTATTAACAGAACACAGAGCAGTTTCTCAGAAAGCTTCTTTCCAGTTTTGAACGGAAGATATTTCCTTTTTCACCATAGCCCTCTATGGGCTTCCAAATATCACTTTGCCAATTCCACAAGAACAGCCTTAGCGAAAGGCTTCTTGAAGGGAAAGATGTAACTCTGTGAGATGAATTAACAGAACACAGAGCAGTTTCTCAGAAAGCTTCTTTCCAGTTTTGACGGAAGATATTTCCTTTTCACCATAGCCCTCTATGGGCTTCCAAATATCACTTTGCCAATTCCACAAGAACAGCCTTAGCGAAAGGCTTCTTGAAGGAAAGATGTAACACTGTGAGATGAATTAACAGAACACAGAGCAGTTTCTCAAGCTTCTTTCCACTTTTGAACGGAAGATATTTCCTTTTTCACCATAGCCCTCTATGGGATTCCAAATATCACTTTGCCAATTCCACAAGAACAGCCTTAGCGAAAGGCTTCTTGAAGGGAAAGATGTAAGTCTGTGAGATGAATTAAGAGAACACAGAGCAGTTTCTCAGAAAGCTTCTTTCCAGTTTTGAACGGAAGATATTTCCTTTTCACCATAGCCTCTATGGGCTTCCAAATATCCTTTGCCAATTCCACAAGAACAGCCTTAGCGAAAGGCTTCTTGAAGGGAAAGATGTAACTCTGTGAGATGAACTAACAGAACACAGAGCAGTTTCTCAGAAAGCTTCTTTCCAGTTTTGAACGGAAGATATTTCCTTTTTCACCATAGCCCTCTATGGGCTTCCAAATATCCCTTTGCCAATTCCACAAGAACAGCCTTAGCGAAAGGCTTCTTGAAGGGAAAGATGTAACTCTGTGAGATGAATTAACAGAACACAGAGCAGTTTCTCAGAAAGCTTCTTTCCAGTTTTGAACGGAATATATTTTCTTTTTCACCATAGCCCTCTATGGGCTTCCAAATATCCCTTTGCCAATTCCACAAGAACAGCCTCAGCGAAGGCTTCTTGAAGGAAAGATGTAACTCTGTGAGACGAATTAACACAATACAGAGCAGTTTCTCAGAAAGCTTCTTTCCAGTTTTGAACGGAAGATATTTCCTTTTTCACCATAGCCCTCTAAGGGCTTCCAAATATCCCTTTGCCAATTCCACAAGAACATCCTTAGCGAAAGGCTTCTTGAAGGGAAAGATGTAACTCTGTGAGATGAACTAAGAGAACACAGAGCAGTTTCTCAGAAAGCTTCTTTCCAGTTTTGAACGGAAGATATTTCCTTTTTCACCATAGCCCTCTATGGGCTTCCAAATATCCCTTTGCCAAATCCACGAAAACAGCCTTAGCGAAAGGCTTCTTGAAGGGAAAGATGTAACTCTGTGAAATGAATTAACAGAACACAGAGCAGTTTGTCAGAAAGCTTCTTTCCAGTTTTGAACGGAAGATATTTCCTTTTTCACCATAGCCCTCTATGGGCTTCCAAATATCCCTTTGCCAATTCCACGAGAACAGCCTTAGCGAAAGGCTTCTTGAAGGGAAAGATGTAACTCTGTGAGATGAATTAACAGAACACAGAGCAGTTTCTCAGAAAGCTTCTTTCCAGTTTTGAACGGAAGATATTATCTTTTTCAACATAGCCCTCTAAGGGCTTCCAAATATCCCTTTGCCAATTCCACAAGAACATCCTTAGCGAAAGGCTTCTTGAAGGGAAAGATGTAACTCTGTGAGATGAATTAACAGAACACAGAGCAGTTTCTCAGAAAGCTTCTTTCCTGTTTTGAACGGAAGATATTTCCTTTTTCACCATAGCCCTCTATGGGCTTCCAAATATCACTTTGCCAATTCCACAAGAACAGCCTTAGCGAAAGGCTTCTTGAAGGGAAAGATGTAACTCTGTGAGATGAATTCACAGAACACAGAGCAGTTTCTCAGAAAGCTTCTTTCCAGTTTTGAACGGAATATATTTTCTTTTTCACCATAGCCCTCTATGGGCTTCCAAATATCCCTTTGCCAATTCCACAAGAACAGCCTCAGCGAAAGGCTTCTTGAAGGGAAAGATGTAACTCTGTGAGACGAATTAACACAATACAGAGCAGTTTCTCAGAAAGCTTCTTTCCAGTTTTGAACGGAAGATATTTCCTTTTTCACCATAGCCCTCTATGGGCTTCCAAATATCCCTTTGCCAATTCCACAAGAACAGCCTTAGCGAAAGGCTTCTTGAAGGGAAAGATGTAACTCTGTGAGATGAACTAACAGAACACAGAGCAGTTTCTCAGAAAGCTTCTTTCCACTTTTGAACGGAAGATATTTCCTGTTTCACCATAGCCCTCTAGCTGCTTCCAAATATCCCTTTGCCAATTCCACAAGAAAATCCTTAGCGAAAGGCTTCTTGAAGGGAAACATGTAACTCTTTGAGATGAACTAACAGAACACAGAGCAGTTTCTCAGAAAGCTTCTTTCCAGTTTTGAACGGAAGATATTTCCTTTTTCACCATAGCCCTCTATGGGCTTCCAAATATCCTTGCCAATTCCACAAAAATCCTTAGCGAAAGGCTTCTTGAAGGAAAGATGTAACTCTGTGAGATGAATTAACAGAACACAGAGCAGTTTCTCAGAAAGCTTCTTTCCAGTTTTGAAGCGGAAGATATTTCCTTTTCACCATAGCCCTCTATGGGTTTCCAAATATCCCTTTGCCAAATCCACGAAAACAGCCTTAGCGAAAGGCTTCTTGAAGGGAAAGATGTAACTCTGTGAGATGAATTAACAGAACACAGAGCAGTTTGTCAGAAAGCTTCTTTCCAGTTTTGAACTGAAGATATTTCCTTTTCACCATAGCCCTCTATGGGCTTCCAAATATCCTTTGCCAATTCCACGAGAACAGCCTTAGCGAAAGGCTTCTTGAAGGGAAAGATGTAACTCTGTGAGATGAATTAACAGAACACAGAGCAGTTACTCAGAAAGCTTCTTTCCAGTTTTGAACCGAAGATATTTCCTTTTTCACCATAGCCCTCTATGGGCTTCCAAATATCCTTTGCCAATTCCACAAGAACAGCCTTAGCGAAAGGCTTCTTGAAGGAAAGATGTAACTCTGTGAGATGAATTAACAGAACACAGAGCAGTTTCTCAGAAAGCTTCTTTCCTGTTTTGAACGGAAGATATTTCCTTTTTCACCATAGCCCTCTATGGGCTTCCAAATATCACTTTGCCAATTCCACAAGAACAGCCTTAGCGAAGGCTTCTTGAAGGAAAGATGTAACTCTGTGAGATGAACTAACAGAACACAGAGCAGTTTCTCAGAAAGCTTCTTTCCAGTTTTCAACGGAAGATATTTCCTTTTTCACCATAGCCCTCTATGGGCTTCCAAATATCCCTTTGACAATTCCACAAGAACAGCCTTAGCGAAAGGCTTCTTGAAGGGATAGATGTAACTGTGTGAGATGAATTAACAGAACACAGAGCAGTTTCTCAGAAAGCTTCTTTCCAGTTTTGAAGATATTTCCTTTTTCACCATAGCCCTCTATGGGCTTACAAATATCCCTTTGCCAATTCCACAAGAACAGCCTTAGCGAAAGGCTTCTTCAAGGGAAAGATGTAACTCTGTGAGATGTATTAACAGAACACAGAGCAGTTTCTCAGAAAGCTTCCTTCCAGTTTTGAACGGAAGATATTTCCTTTTTCACCATAGCCCTCTATGGGCTTCCAAATATCACTTTGCCAATTCCACAAGAACAGCCTTAGCGAAAGGCTTCTTGAAGGGAAAGATGTAACTCTGTGAGATGAATTAACAGAACACAGAGCAGTTTCTCAGAAAGCTTCTTTGCAGTTTTGAACGGAAGATATTTCCTTTTCACCATAGCCCTCTATGGGCTTCCAAATATCACTTTGCCAATTCCACAAGAACAGCCTTATCGAAAGGCTTCTTGAAGGAAAGATGTAACTCTGTGAGATGAATTAACAGAACACAGAGCAGTTTCTCAGAAAGCTTCTTTCCACTTTTGAACGGAAGGTATTTCCTTTTCACCATAGCCCTCTATGGGCTTCCAAATATCACTTTGCCAATTCCACAAGAACAGCCTTAGCGAAAGGCTTCTTGAAGGAAAGATGTAAGTCTGTGAGATGAATTAAGAGAACACAGA
The DNA here is from genome assembly GCA_023783455.1 of Erythrocebus patas. Taxonomy (NCBI): domain Eukaryota; kingdom Metazoa; phylum Chordata; class Mammalia; order Primates; family Cercopithecidae; genus Erythrocebus; species Erythrocebus patas. Next base: position 11,060 of record JAKFHT010002217.1, read on the forward strand.
GCAGTTTCTCAGAAAGCTTCTTTCCACTTTTGAGCGGAAGATATTTCCTTTTCACCATAGCCTTCTATGGGCTTCCAAATATCCCTTTGCCAATTCCACAAGAACAGCCTTAGCGAAAGGCTTCTTGAAGGAAAGATGTAACTCTGTGAGATGAACTAACAGAACACAGAGCAGTTTCTCAGAAAGCTTCTTTCCAGTTTTGAAGCGGAAGATATTTCCTTTTCACCATAGCCCTCTATGGGCTTCCAAATATCCTTGCCAATTCCACAAGAACAGCCTCAGCGAAGGCTTCTTGAAGGAAAGATGTAACTCTGTGAGACGAATTAACACAATAAAGAGCAGTTTCTCAGAAAGCTTCTTTCCAGTTTTGAACGGACGATATTTCCTTTTTCACCATAGCCCTCTAAAGGCTTCCAAATATCCCTTTGCCAATTCCACAAGAACATCCTTAGCGAAAGGCTTCTTGAAGGGAAAGATGTAACTCTGTGAGATGAACTAACAGAACACAGAGCAGTTTCTCAGAAAGCTTCTTTCCACTTTTGAACGGAAGATATTTCCTGGTTCACCATAGCCCTCTAGCTGCTTCCAAATATCCCTTTGCCAATTCCACAAGAACAGCCTTAGCGAAAGGATTCTTGAAGGGAAAGATGTAACTCTTTGAGATGAGATGAATTAACAGAACACAGAGCAGTTTCTCAGAAAGCTTCTTTCCAGTTTTGAACGGAAGATATTTCCTTTCTCACCAGAGCCCTCTATGGGCTTCCAAATATCCCTTTGCCAATTCCACAAGAACAGCCTTAGCGAAAGGCTTCTTGAAGGGAAAGATGTAACTCTGTGAGATTAATTAACAAACACGGAGCAGTTTCTCAGAAAGCTTCTTTCCAATTTTGAACGGAAGCTATTTCCTTTTCACCATAGCCCTCTAAGGGCTTCCAAATATGAACACAGAGCAGTTTCTCAGAAAGCTTCTTTCCAGTTTTGAACGGAAGATATTTCCTTTTTCACCATAGCCCTCTATGGGCTTCCAAATATCCTTTGCCAATTCCACAAGAACAGCCTAAGCGAAACGCTTCTTGAAGGAAAGATGTAACTCTGTGAGATGAATTAACAGGACACAGAGCAGTTTCTCAGAAATCTTCTTTCCACTTTTGAAGCGGAAGATATTTCCTTTTTCACCATAGCCCTCTATGGGCTTCCAAATATCACTTTGCCAATTAAACAAAAACAGCCAGAGCGAAACGCTTCTTGAAGGGAAAGATGTAACTCTGTGAGATGAATTAACAGAACACAGACCAGTTTCTCAGAAATCTTCTTTCCAGTTTTGAACGGAAGATATTTCCTTTTCACCATAGCCCTCTATGGGCTTCCAAATATCCCTTTGACAATTCCACAAGAACAGCCTTAGCGAAAGGCTTCTTGAAGGGAAAGATGTAACTCTGTGGGACGAATTAACAGAACACAGAGCAGTTTCTCAGAAAACTTCTTTCCACTTCTGAGCGGAAGATATTTCCTTTTTACCATAGCCTCTATGGGCTTCCAAATATCCTTTGCCAATTCCACAAGAACAGCCTTAGCGAAAGGCTTCTTGAAGGAAAGATGTAACTCTGTGAGATGAACTAACAGAACACAGAGCAGTTTCTCAAGCTTCTTTCCAGTTTTGAGCGGAAGATATTTCCTTTTCACCATAGCCCTCTATGGGCTTCCAAATATCCCTTTGACAATTCCACAAGAACAGCCTTAGCGAAAGGCTTCTTGAAGGATAGATGTAACTGTGTGAGATGAATTAACAGAACACAGAGCAGTTTCTCAGAAAGCTTCTTTCCAGTTTTGAACGGAAGATATTTCCTTTTCACCATAGCCCTCTATGGGCTTCCAAATATCCTTTGCCAATTCCACAAGAACAGCCTTAGCGAAGGCTTCTTGAAGGGAAAGATGTAAGTCTGTGAGATGAATTAAGAGAACACAGAGCAGTTTCTCAAGCTTCTTTCCAGTTTTGAACGGAAGATATTTCCTTTTTCACCATAGCCTCTATGGGCTTCCAAATATCCTTTGCCAATTCCACAAGAACAGCCTTAGCGAAAGGCTTCTTGAAGGAAAGATGTAACTCTGTGAGATGAACTAACAGAACACAGAGCAGTTTCTCAGAAAGCTTCTTTCCAGTTTTGAGCGGAAGATATTTCCTTTTCACCATAGCCCTCTATGGGCTTCCAAATATCCTTGCCAATTCCACAAGAACAGCCTTAGCGAAAGGCTTCTTTAAGGGAAAGATGTAACTCTGTGAGATGAATTAACAGAACACAGAGCAGTTTCTCAGAAAGCTTCTTTCCAGTTTTGAACGGAATATATTTTCTTTTTCACCATAGCCCTCTATGGGCTTCCAAATATCCCTTTGCCAATTCCACAAGAACAGCCTCAGCGAAAGGCTTCTTGAAGGGAAAGATGTAACTCTGTGAGACGAATTAACACAATACAGAGCAGTTTCTCAGAAAGCTTCTTTCCAGTTTTGAACGGAAGATATTTCCTTTTTCACCATAGCCCTCTATGGGCTTCCAAATATCCCTTTGCCAATTCCACAAGAACATCCTTAGCGAAAGGCTTCTTGAAGGGAAAGATGTAACTCTGTGAGATGAACTAACAGAACACAGAGCAGTTTCTCAGAAAGCTTCTTTCCACTTTTGAACGGAAGATATTTCCTGTTTCACCATAGCCCTCTAGCTGCTTCCAAATATCCCTTTGCCAATTCCACAAGAAAATCCTTAGCGAAAGGCTTCTTGAAGGGAAAGATGTAACTCTTTGAGATGAACTAACAGAACACAGAGCAGTTTCTCAGAAAGCTTCTTTCCAGTTTTGAACGGAAGATATTTCCTTTTTCACCATAGCCCTCTATGGGCTTCCAAATATCCCTTTGCCAATTCCACAAGAACATCCTTAGCGAAAGGCTTCTTGAAGGAAAGATGTAACTCTGTGAGATGAATTAACAGAACACAGAGCAGTTTCTCAAGCTTCTTTCCAGTTTTGAAGCGGAAGATATTTCCTTTTTCACCATAGCCCTCTATGGGCTTCCAAATATCCTTTGCCAAATCCACGAAAACAGCCTTAGCGAAAGGCTTTGAAGGGAAAGATGTAACTCTGTGAAATGAATTAACAGAACACAGAGCAGTTTGTCAGAAAGCTTCTTTCCAGTTTTGAACGGAAGATATTTCCTTTTCACCATAGCCCTCTATGGGCTTCCAAATATCCTTTGCCAATTCCACGAGAACAGCCTTAGCGAAGGCTTCTTGAAGGAAACATGTAACTCTGTGAGATGAATTAACAGAACACAGAGCAGTTTCTCAGAAAGCTTCTTTCCAGTTTTGAAGCGGAAGATATTATCTTTTCACCATAGCCCTCTAAGGGCTTCCAAATATCCCTTTGCCAATTCCACAAGAACAGCCTTAGCGAAAGGCTTCTTCAAGGGAAAGATGTAACTCTGTGAGATGAATTAACAGAACACAGAGCAGTTTCTCAGAAAGCTTCTTTCCTGTTTTGAACGGAAGATATTTCCTTTTTCACCATAGCCCTCTATGGGCTTCCAAATATCACTTTGCCAATTCCACAAGAACAGCCTTAGCGAAAGGCTTCTTGAAGGGAAAGATGTAACTCTGTGAGATGAATTCACAGAACACAGAGTAGTTTCTCAGAAAGCTTTTTTCCAGTTTTGAACGGAATATATTTTCTTTTTCACCATAGCCCTCTATGGGCTTCCAAATATCCCTTTGCCAATTCCACAAGAACAGCCTCAGCGAAAGGCTTCTTGAAGGAAAGATGTAACTCTGTGAGATGAATTAACACAATACAGAGCAGTTTCTCAGAAAGCTTCTTTCCAGTTTTGAGCGGAAGATATTTCCTTTTCACCATAGCCCTCTATGGGCTTCCAAATATCCTTTGCCAATTCCACAAGAACAGCCTTAGCGAAAGGCTTCTTGAAGGGAAAGATGTAACTCTGTGAGATGAACTAACAGAACACAGAGCAGTTTCTCAGAAAGCTTCTTTCCACTTTTGAACGGAAGATATTTCCTGTTTCACCATAGCCCTCTAGCTGCTTCCAAATATCCCTTTGCCAATTCCACAAGAAAATCCTTAGCGAAAGGCTTCTTGAAGGGAAAGATGTAACTCTTTGAGATGAACTAACAGAACACAGAGCAGTTTCTCAGAAAGCTTCTTTCCAGTTTTGAGCGGAAGATATTTCCTTTTCACCATAGCCCTCTATGGGCTTCCAAATATCCTTTGCCAATTCCACAAGAACATCCTTAGCGAAAGGCTTGAAGGGAAAGATGTAACTCTGTGAGATGAATTAACAGAACACAGAGCAGTTTCTCAGAAAGCTTCTTTCCAGTTTTGAACGGAAGATATTTCCTTTTCACCATAGCCCTCTATGGGCTTCCAAATATCCCTTTGCTAATTCCACAAGAACAGCCTTAGCGAAGGCTTCTTGAAGGGAAAGATGTAACTCTGTGAGATGAATTAACAGAACACAGAGCAGTTTGTCAGAAAGCTTCTTTCCAGTTTTGAGCGGAAGATATTTCCTTTTCACCATAGCCCTCTATGGGCTTCCAAATATCCTTTGCCAATTCCACGAGAACAGCCTTAGCGAAAGGCTTCTTGAAGGAAAGATGTAACTCTGTGAGATGAATTAACAGAACACAGAGCAGTTACTCAGAAAGCTTCTTTCCAGTTTTGAACCGAAGATATTTCCTTTTCACCATAGCCCTCTAAGGGCTTCCAAATATCCTTTGCCAATTCCACAAGAACATGCTTAGCGAAAGGCTTCTTGAAGGGAAAGATGTAACTCTGTGAGATGAATTAACAGAACACAGAGCAGTTTCTCAGAAAGCTTCTTTCCTGTTTTGAGCGGAAGATATTTCCTTTTCACCATAGCCCTCTATGGGCTTCCAAATATCACTTTGCCAATTCCACAAGAACAGCCTTAGCGAAAGGCTTCTTGAAGGAAAGATGTAACTCTGTGAGATGAACTAACAGAACACAGAGCAGTTTCTCAGAAAGCTTTTTCCAGTTTTCAACGGAAGATATTTCCTTTTCACCATAGCCCTCTATGGGCTTCCAAATATCCCTTGCCAATTCCACAAGAACAGCCTTAGCGAAAGGCTTTGAAGGGATAGATGTAACTGTGTGAGATGAATTAACAGAACACAGAGCAGTTTCTCAGAAAGCTTCTTTCCAGTTTTGAACGGAAGATATTTCCTTTTCACCATAGCCCTCTATGGGCTTACAAATATCCTTTGCCAATTCCACAAGAACAGCCTTAGCGAAAGGCTTCTTCAAGGAAAGATGTAACTCTGTGAGATGTATTAACAGAACACAGAGCAGTTTCTCAGAAAGCTTCCTTCCAGTTTTGAACGGAAGATATTTCCTTTTCACCATAGCCCTCTATGGGCTTCCAAATATCACTTTGCCAATTCCACAAGAACAGCCTTAGCGAAAGGCTTCTTGAAGGAAAGATGTAACTCTGTGAGATGAATTAACAGAACACAGAGCAGTTTCTCAGAAAGCTTCTTTCCAGTTTTGAACGGAAGATATTTCCTTTTCACAATAGCCCTCTATGGGCTTCCAAATATCACTTTGCCAATTCCACAAGAACAGCCTTATCGAAAGGCTTCTTGAAGGAAAGATGTAACTCTGTGAGATGAATTAACAGAACACAGAGCACTTTCTCAGAAAGCTTCTTTCCACTTTTGAACGGAAGGTATTTCCTTTTCACCATAGCCCTCTATGGGCTTCCAAATATCACTTTGCCAATTCCACAAGAACAGCCTTAGCGAAGGCTTCTTGAAGGGAAAGATGTAAGTCTGTGAGATGAATTAAGAGAACACAGAGCAGTTTCTGAGAAAGCTTCTTTCCACTTTTGAGCGGAAGATATTTCCTTTTCACCATAGCCCTCTAAAGGCTTCCAAATATCCCTTTGCCAATTCCACAAGAACATCCTTGAAGGAAAGATGTAACTCTGTGAGATGAACTAACAGAACACAGAGCAGTTTCTCAGAAAGCTTCTTTCCACTTTTGAACGGAAGATATTTCCTGTTTCACCATAGCCCTCTAGCTGCTTCCAAATATCCCTTTGCCAATTCCACAAGAAAATCCTTAGCGAAAGGCTTCTTGAAGGGAAAGATGTAACTGTTTGAGATGAACTAACAGAACACAGATTAGTTTCTCAGAAAGCTTTTCCAGTTTTGAGCGGAAGATATTTTTTTTCACCATAGCCCTCTATGGGCTTCCAAATATCCCTTTGCCAATTCCACAAGAACAGCCTTAGCGAAAGGCTTCTTGAAGGGAAAGATGTAACTCTGTTTGATGAATTAACAGAACACAGAGCAGTTTCTCAGAAAGCTTCTTTCCAGTTTTGAACGGAAGATATTTCCTTTTTCACCATAGCCCTCTATGGGCTTCCAAATATCCCTTTGCCAATTCCACAAGAACAGCCTTAGCGAAAGGCTGCTTGAAGGGAAAGATGTAACTCTGTGAGATGAATTAACAAACACGGAGCAGTTTCTCAGAAAGCTTCTTTCCAATTTTGAACGGAAGCTATTTCCTTTTTCACCATAGCCCTCTATGGGCTTTCAAATATCCCTTTGTGAAATCCACGAGAACAGCCTTAGCGAAAGGCTTCTTGAAGGGAAAGATGTAACTCTGTGAGATGAACTAACAGAACACAGAGCAGTTTCTCAGAAAGCTTCTTTCCAGTTTTCAACGGAAGATATTTCCTTTTTCACCATAGCCCTCTATGGGCTTCCAAATATCCCTTTGACAATTCCACAAGAACAGCCTTAGCGAAAGGCTTCTTGAAGGGATAGATGTAACTGTGTGAGATGAATTAACAGAACACAGAGCAGTTTCTCAGAAAGCTTCTTGCCAGTTTTGAACGGAAGATATTTCCTTTTTCACCATAGCCCTCTATGGGCTTCCAAATATCCCTTTGCCAATTCCACAAGAACAGCCTTAGCGAAAGGCTTCTTCAAGGGAAAGATGTAACTCTGTCAGATGTATTAACAGAACACAGAGCAGTTTCTCAGAAAGCTTCCTTCCAGTTTTGAACGGAAGATATTTCCTTTTTCACCATAGCCCTCTATGGGCTTCCAAATATCCCTTTGACAATTCCACAAGAACAGCCTTAGCGAAAGGCTTCTTGAAGGGATAGATGTAACTCTGTGAGATGAATTAACAGAACACAGAGCAGTTTCTCAGAAAGCTTCTTTCCAGTTTTGAACGGAAGATATTTCCTTTTTCACCATAGCCCTCTATGGGCTTACAAATATCCCTTTGCCAATTCCACAAGAACAGCCTTAGCGAAGGCTTCTTCAAGGGAAAGATGTAACTCTTTGAGATGAACTAACAGAACACAGAGCAGTTTCTCAAGCTTCTTTCCAGTTTTCAACGGAAGATATTTCCTTTTCACCATAGCCTTCTATGGGCTTCCAAATATCCCTTTGTGAAATCCACGAGAACAGCCTTAGTGAAAGGCTTCTTGAAGGAAAGATG
>JAKFHT010002218.1:0-18576 GCA_023783455.1 Erythrocebus patas
AGTTTTGAGCGGAAGATATTTCCTTTTCTCTATAGCCTCTATGGGCTTCCAAATATCCGCTTGCCAATTACACAAGAACAGCATTGGCGAAGGCTTCTTAGGGAAAGATGTAACTCTGTGAGATGAATTAACAGAACACAGAGCAGTTTCTCAGCTTCTTTCCAGTTTTGAACGGAAGATATTTCCTTTTCACCATAGTCCTCTATGGGCTTCCTAATATCCTTTGCCAATTCCACAAGAACAGCCTTAGCGAAGGCTTCTTGAAGAGAAAGATGTAACTCTGTGAGATGAAATAACAGAACACAGAGCAGTTTCTCAAGCTTCTTTCCAGTTTTGAAAGGAAGATATTTTTTCAACGTAGCCTTCTATGGGCTTCCAAATATCCCTTTGCCAATTCAAAAGAACAGCCTTAGCTAAAGGCTTCTTGAAGGAAAGATGTAACTCTGTGAGATGAATTAACAGAACACAGAGCAGTTTCTCAGAAAGCTTCTTTCCAGTTTTGAAGCGGAAGATATTTCCTTTTCACTATAGCCCTCTACGGCTTCCATATAACCCTTTTGCCAACTCCACAAGAACAGCCTTAGCGAAAGGCTTCTAGTAGGGAAAGATGTAACTCTGTGAGATGAATTAACAGAACACAGAGCAGTTTCTCAGAAAGCTTCTTTCCAGTTTTGAACGGAAGATGTTTCCTTTTCACCATAGCCCTCTATGGGCTTCCAAATATCCCTTTGCCAATTCCATAAGAACAGCCTTAGCGAAAGGCTTCTTGAAGGAAAGATGTAACTCTGTGAGATGAATTAACAGAACACAGAGCAGTTTCTCAGAAAGCTTCTTTCCAGTTTGTATGGAAGATATTTCCTTTTTCACCGTAGCCTTCTATGGGCTTCCAAATATCCCTTGGCCAATTCCACAAGAACAGCCTTAGCGAATGGCTTCTTGAAGGAAAGATGTAACTCTGTGAGATGAATTAACAGAACACAGATCAGTTCTTCAAGCTTCTTTCCAGTTTAGAACGGAAGATATTTCCTTTTCACCATAGCCGTCTATGGGCTTCCAAATATCTCTTTGCCAATTCACAAGAACAGCCTTAGCGAAGGCTTCTTGAAGGCAAAGATGTAACTCTGTGAGATGAATTAACAAAACACAGAGCAGTTTCTCAAGCTTCTTTCCAGTTTTGTACGGAAGATATTTCCTTTTCAGCAACCTTCTGTGGGTTTCCAAATATCCTCTGCCAATTCCACAAGAACAGCCTTAGCGAAGGCTTCTTGAAGGAAAGATGTAACTCTGTGAGATGAATTAACAGAACACAGAGCAGTTTCTCAAGCTTCCTTCCAGTTTTGACGGAAGATATTTCCTTTTCACCATAGCCGTCTATAGGCTTCATATATCCTTTGCCAATTCCACAAGAACAGCCTTAGCGATAGGCTTCTTGAAGTGCAAGATGTAATTCTGTGAGATGAATTAACAGAACACAGAACAGTTTCTCAGAAAGCTTCTTTCCAGTTTTTAACGGAAGATATTTGCTTTTTCACCATAGCCCTCTATGGGCTTCCAAATATCCTTTGCCAATTCCACAAGAACAGCCTTAGCGAAGGCTTCTTGAAGGGAAAGATGTAACTCTGTGAGATGAATTAACAGAACACAGAGCAGTTTCTCAGAAAGCTTCTTTCCAGTTTTGAACGGAAGATATTTCCTTTTTCACTATAGCCCTCTACGGGCTTCCAAATATCCCTTTGCCAACTCCACAAGAACAGCTTTAGCGAAAGGCTTCTAGTAGGGAAAGATGGAACTCTGTGAGATGAATTAACAGAACACAGAGCAGTTTCTCAGAAAGCTTCTCTCCAGTTTTGAACGGAAGATGTTTCCTTCTTCACCATAGCCCTCTATGGGCTTCCAAATATCCCTTTGCCAATTCCACAAGAACTGCCTTAGCGAATGGCTTCTTGAAGGGAAAGATGTAACTCTGTGAGATGAATTAACAGAACACAGATAAGTTCTTCAGAAAGCTTCTTTCCAGTTTAGAACGGAAGATATTTCCTTTTCACCATAGCCTCTGTGGGCTTCCAAATATCCTTGCCAATTCCACAAGAACAGCCTTAGCGAATGGCTGTGAAGGAAAGATGTAACTCTGTGAGATGAATTAACAGAACACAGATCAGTTCTTCAAGCTTCTTTCCAGTTTAGAACGGAAGATATTTCCTTTTCACCATAGCCCTCTATGGGCTTCCAAATATCTCTTTGCCAATTCCACAAGAACAGCCTTAGCGAAAGGCTTCTTGAAGGCAAAGATGTAACTCTGTGAGATGAATTAACAGAACACAGAGCAGTTTCTCAAGCTTCTTTCCAGTTTTGTCGGAAGATATTTCCTTTTTCAACGTAGCCTTCTATGGGTTTCCAAATATCCTCTGCCAATTCCACAAGAACAGCCTTAGCGAAAGGCTTCTTGAAGGAAAGATGTAACTCTGTGAGATGAATTAACAGAACACAGAGCAGTTTCTCAAGCTTCCTTCCAGTTTTGAGCGGAAGATATTTCCTTTTCACTATAGCCTCTATGGGCTTCCATATATCCCTTTGCCAATTCCACAAGAACAGCCTTAGCGATAGGCTTCTTGAAGTGCAAGATGTAATTCTGTGAGATGAATTAACAGAACACAGAACAGTTTCTCAGAAAGCTTCTTTCCAGTTTTAACGGAAGATATTTGCTTTTCACCATAGCCCTCTATGGGCTTCCAAATATCCTTTGCCAATTCCACAAGAACAGCCTTAGCGAAGGCTTCTTGAAGGAAAGATGTAACTCTGTGAGATGAATTAACAGAACACAGAGCAGTTTCTCAAGCTTCTTTCCAGTTTTGAGCGGAAGATATTTCCTTTTCACTATAGCCCTCTACGGGCTTCCAAATATCCTTTGCCAACTCCACAAGAACAGCCTTAGCGAAGGCTTCTAGTAGGGAAAGATGGAACTCTGTGAGATGAATTAACAGAACACAGAGCAGTTTCTCAGAAAGCTTCTTTCCAGTTTTGAACGGAAGATGTTTCCTTCTTCACCATAGCCCTCTATGGGCTTCCAAATATCCCTTTGCCAATTCCACAAGAACAGCCTTAGCGAATGGCTTCTTGAAGGGAAAGATGTAACTCTGTGAGATGAATTAACAGAACACAGATCAGTTCTTCAGAAAGCTTCTTTCCAGTTTAGAACGGAAGATATTTCCTTTTTCACCATAGCCCTCTGTGGGCTTCCAAATATCCCTTTGCCAATTCCACAAGAACAGCCTTAGCGAAAGGCTTCTTGAAGTGAAAGATGTAACTCTGTGAGATGAATTAACAGAACACAGAGCACTTTCTCAGAAATCTTCTCTCCAGTTTTGAACGGAAGATATTTCCTTTTTCACCATAGCCCTCTATGGGCTTCCAAATATCTCTTTGCATTTCCACAAGAACAGCCTTAGCGAAAGGCTTCTTGAAGGCAAAGATGTAACTCTGTGAGATGAATTAACAGAACACAGAGCAGTTTCTCAGAAAGCTTCTTTCCAGTTTTGTACGGAAGATATTTCCTTTTTCAACGTAGCCTTCTATGGGTTTCCAAATATCCCTCTGCCAATTCCACAAGAACAGCCTTAGCGAAAGGCTTCTTGAAGGGAAAGATGTAACTCTGTGAGATGAATTAACAGAACACAGAGCAGGTCTTCAGAAAGCTTCTTTCCAGTTTTGAACGGAAGATAATTCCTATTTCACCATAGCCCTCTATGGGCTTCCAAATATCCCTTTGCCAATTCCACAAGAACAGCCTTAGCGAAAGGCTTCTTGAAGGGAAAGATGTAACTCTGAGAGATGAATTAACAGAACACAGAGCAGTTTCTCAGAAAGCTTCTTTCCAGTTTTGAACGGAAGATATTTCCTTTTTCACCATAGCCCTCTATGGGCTTCCAAATATCTCTCTGCCAATTCCACAAGAACAGCCTTAGCGAAAGGCTTCTTGAAGAGAAAGATGTAACTCTGTGAGATGAAATAACAGAACACAGAGCAGTTTCTCAGAAAGCTTCTTTCCAGTTTTGAAAGGAAGATATTTCCTTTTTCAACGTAGCCTTCTATGGGCTTCCAAATATCTTTTTGCCAATTCCAAAAGAACAGCCTTAGCAAAAGGCTTCTTGAAGGGAAAGATGTAACTCTGTGAGATGAATTAACAGAACACAGAGCAGTTTCTCAGAAAGCTTCTTTCCAGTTTTGAACGGAAGATATTTCCTTTTTCACTATAGCCCTCTACGGGCTTCCAAATAACCCTTTGCCAACTCCAAAAGAACAGCCTTAGCGAAAGGCTTCTAGTAGGGAAAGATGTAACTCTGTGAGATGAATTAACAGAACACAGAGCAGTTTCTCAGAAAGTTTCTTTCCAGTTTTGAACGGAAGATGTTTCCTTCTTCACCATAGCCCTCTATGGGCTTCCAAATATCCCTTTGCCAATTGCACAAGAACAGCCTTAGCGAAAGGCTTCTTGAAGTGAAAGATGTAACTCTGTGAGACGAATTAACAGAACACAGAGCACTTTCTCAGAAAGCTTCTCTCCAGTTTTGAACGGAAGATATTTCCTTTTTCACCATAGCCCTCTATGGGCTTCCAAATATCTCTTTGCCAATTCCACAAGAACAGCCTTAGCGAAAGGCTTCTTGAAGGCAAAGATGTAACTCTGTGAGATGAATTAAAGAACACAGAGCAGTTTCTCAAAAAGCTTCTTTCCAGTTTTGAACGGAAGATATTTCCTTGTTCAACGTAGCCTTCTACGGGTTTCCAAATATCCCTCTGCCAATTCCACAAGAACAGCCGTAGCGAAAGGCTTCTTGAAGGGAAAGATGTAACTCTGTGAGATGAATTAACAGAACACAGAGCAGTTTCTCAGAAAGCTTCCTTCCAGTTTTGAACGGAAGATATTTCCTTTTTCACTATAGCCCTCTATAGGCTTCCATATATCCCTTTGCCAATTCCAAAAGAACAGCCTTAGCTATAGGCTTCTTGAAGTGAAAGATGTAACTCTGTGAGATGAATTAACAGAACACAGAGCAGTTTCTCAAGCTTCTTTCCAGTTTTAAGCGGAAGATATTTCCTTTTCACCATAGCCCTCTATGGGCTTCCAAATATCCTTTGCCAATTCCACAAGAACAGCCTTAGCGAAAGGCTTCTTGAAGGAAAGATGTAACTCTGTGAGATCAATTAACAGAACACAGAGCAGTTTCTCAAAGCTTCTTTCCAGTTTTGAAGCGGAAGATATTTCCTTTTCACCATAGCCCTCTATGGGCTTCCAAATATCCTTTGCCAATTCCACAAGAACAGCCTTAGCGAAGGTTCTTGAAGGAAAGATGTAACTCTGTGAGATGAATTAACAGAACACACAGTTTCTCAGTTCTTTTGAGCGGAAGATATTTCCTTTTTCACCATAGCCCTCTATGGGCTTCCAAATATCCTTTGCCAATTCCACAAGAACAGCCTTAGCGAAATGCTTCTTGAAGGGAAAGATGTAACTCTGTGAGATCAATTAACAGAACACAGAGCAGTTTCTCAAGCTTGTATCAGTTTTGAGCGGAAGATATTTCCTTTTTCACCATAGCCATCTATGGGCTTCCAAATATCTCTTTGCCAATTCCACAAGAACAGCCTTAGCGAAGGCTTCTTGAAGGAAAGATGTAACTCTGTGAGATGAATTAACAGAAAACAGAGTAGTTTCTCAAGCTTCTTTCCAGTTTGACGGAAGATATTTCCTTTTTCACCGTAGCCTTCTATGGGCTTCCAAATATCTCCTTGCCAATTCCACAAGAACAGCCTTAGCAAAAGGCTTCTTGAAGGGAAAGATGTAACTCTGTGAGATGAATTAACAGAACACAGAGCCGTTTCTCAAGCTTCTTTCCAGTTTTGAGCGGAAGATATTTCCTTTTTTCACTATAGCCCTCTATGGGCTTCCAAATATCCTTTGCCAATTCCACAAGAACAGCCTTAGCAAAAGGCTTCTTGAAGGGAAAGATGTAACTCTGTGAGATGAATTAACAGAACACAGAGAAGTTCCTCAGAAAGCTTCCTTCCAGTTTTGAACGGAAGATATTTCCTTTTTCACCATAGCCCTCCTTGGGCTTCCAAATATCCCCTTGCCAATTCCACAAGAACAGCCTTAGCAAAAGGTTTCTTGAAGGGAAAGATGTAACTCTGTGAGATGAATTAACAGAACACAGAGCAGTTTCTTAGAAAGCTTCTTTCCTGTTTTGAAAGGAAGATATTTCCGTCTTCACCATAGCCCTCTATGGGCTTCCAAATATCCCTTTGCCAATTCCACAAGAACTGCCTTAGCGAAAGGCTTCTTGAAGGGAAAGATGTAACTCTGGGAGATGAATTAGCAGAACACAGAGCAGTTTCTCAGAAAGCTTCTTTCTAGTTTTGAACGGAAGATATTTCCTTTTTCACAATAGCCCTCTATGGGCTTCCAAATATCTCTTTGCCAATTCCACAAGAAGAGCCTTAGAAAAAGGCTTCTTGAAGGGAAAGATGTAACTCTGTGAGATGAATTCACAGAACACAGAGCAGTTTCTCAGAAAGCTTCCTTCCAGTTTTGAACGGAAGATATTTCCTTTTCCACCATAGCCCTCTATTGGCTTGCAAATATCACTTTGCCAATTCCACAAGAACAGCCTTAGGGAAAGGCTTCTTGAAGGGAAAGATGTAACTCTGTGAGATGAATTAAGAGAACACAGAGCAGTTTCTCAGAAAGCTTCTTTCCAGTTTTGAACGGAAGATATTTCCTTTTTCACCATAGCCCTCTAGGGGTTCCAAATATCCCTTTGCCAATTCCACAAGAACAGCCTTAGCGAAAGGCTTCTTGAAGGGAAAGATGTAACTCTGTGAGATGAATTAACAGAACACAGAGCAGTTTCTCAGAAAGCTTCTTTCCAGTTTTGAAAGGAAGATATTTCCTTTTTCACCATAGCCATCTACGGGCTTCCAAATATCCCTTTGCCAATTCCGGAAGAACAGCCTTAGCGAAAGGCTTGCTGAATGGAAAGATGTAACTCTGTGAGATGATTTCACAGAACACAGAGCAGTTTCTCAGAAAGCTTCTTTCCAGTTTCGAACGGAAGATATTTCCTTTTTCACCATAGCCCTCCATGGGCTTCCAAATATCACTTGCCAATTCCAAAGAACAGTCTTAGCGAAGGCTTTTGAAGGAAAGATGTAACTCTGTGAGATGAATTAACAGAACACAGAGCAGTTTCTCAAGCTTCTTTCCAGTTTTGAAGGAAGATATTTCCTTTTTCACCATAGCCCTCCTGGGCTTCCAAATATCCTTGCCAATTCCACAAGAACAGCCTTAGCGAAGGCTTCTTGAAGGAAAGATGTAACTCTGTGAGATGAATTAACAGAACACAGAGCAGTTTCTCAAGCTTCTTTCCAGTTTTGAAAGGAAGATATTTCCTTTTTCACCATAGCCCTCCATGGGCTTCAAATATCACTTTGCCAATTCCACAAGAACAGCCTTAGCGAAGGCTTCTTGAAGGGAAACATGTAACTCTGTGAGATGAATTAACAGAACAGAGAGCAGTTTCTCAGAAAGCTTCTTTCCAGTTTTGAACGGAAGATATTTCCTTTTTCACGATAGCCCTCTACGGGCTTCCAAATATCCCTTTGCCAATTCCACAAGAACAGCCTTAGGGAAAGGCTTCTTGAATGGAAAGATGTCACTCTTTGCATTAATTAACAGAACACAGATCAGTTTCTCAGAAAGCTTCTTTGCAGTTTGAACGGAAGATAATTCCTTTTTCACCATAGCCCCTATGCGCTTCCAAATATCACTTTGCCAATTCCACAAGAACAGCCTTAGCGAAAGGCTTCTTGAAGGGAAAGATGTAACTCTGTGAGATGAATTAACAGAACACAGAGCAGTTTCTCAGAAAGCTTCTTTCCAGTTTTGAAAGCAAGATATTTCCTTTTCACCATAGCCCTCTTGGGCTTCCAAATATCCCCTTGCCAATTCCACAAGAACAGCCGTAGCGAAAGGCTTCTTGAACGGAAAGATGTAACTCTGTGAGATGAATTAACAGAACACAGAGCAATTTCTCAGAAAGCTTCTTTCCAGTTTTGAACGGAAGATATTTCCTTTTCACCATAGCCTCTATGGGCTTCCAAATATCCTTTGCCAATTCCACAAGAACAGCCTTAGCGAAAGGCTTCTTGAAGGGAAAGATGTTACTCTGTGAGATGAATTAACAGGACACAGAGCAGTTTCTCAGAAACCTTCTTTCCAGTTTTGAAAGGAAGATATTTTCTTTTTCACCATAGCCCTCCAGGGGCTTCCAAATATCCCTTTGCCAATTCCACAAGAACAGCCTTAGCGAAAGGCCTATTCACTGGAAAGATGTAACTCTGTGAGATGAATTAACAGAACACAGAGCAGTTTCGCAGAAAGATTCTTTCCAGTTTTGAGCGGAAGATAATTCCTTTTCACCATAGCCCTATAAGGGCTTCCAAATATCACTTTGCCAATTCCACAAGAACAGCCTTAGCGAAAGGCTTCTTGAAGGAAAGATGTAACTCTGTGAGATGAATTAACAGAACACAGAGCAGTTTCTCAGAAAGCTTCTTTCCAGTTTTGAAAGCAAGATATTTCCTTTTTCACCATAGCCCTCCTTGGGCTTCCAAATATCCTTGCCAATTCCACAAGAACAGCCTTAGCGAAGGCTTCTTGAACGGAAAGATGTAACTCTGTGAGATGAATTAACAGAACACAGAGCAATTTCTCAGAAAGCTTCTTTCCAGTTTTGAACGGAAGATATTTCCTTTTCACCATACCCTCTATGGGCTTCCAAATATCCTTTGCCAATTCCACAAGAACAGCCTTAGCGAAAGGCTTCTTGAAGGGAAAGATGTTACTCTGTGAGATGAATTAACAGGACACAGAGCAGTTTCTCAGAAACCTTCTTTCCAGTTTTGAAAGGAAGATATTTTCTTTTTCACCATAGCCCTCCAGGGGCTTCCAAATATCCCTTTGCCAATTCCACAAGAACAGCCTTAGCGAAAGGCCTATTCACTGGAAAGATGTAACTCTGTGAGATGAATTAACAGAACACAGAGCAGTTTCGCAGAAAGATTCTTTCCAGTTTGAACGGAAGACATTTCCTTTTTCACCATAGCCCTCCATGGGCTTCCAAATATCACTTTGCCAATTCCACAAGAACAGCCTTAGCGAAAGGCTTCTTGAACGGAAAGATGTAACTCTGTGAGATGAATTAAGAGAACACAGAGCAGTTTCTCAGAAAGCTTCTTTCCAGTTTTGAACGGAAGATATTTTCTTTTCACCATAGCCTCTATGGGCTTCCAAATATCCCTTTGCCAATTCCACAAGAACAGCCTTAGCGAAAGGCCTATTCACTGGAAAGATGTAACTCTGTGAGATGAATTAACAGAACACAGAGCAGTTTCGCAGAAAGATTCTTTCCAGTTTGAACGGAAGACATTTCCTTTTTCACCATAGCCCTCCATGGGCTTCCAAATATCACTTTGCCAATTCCACAAGAACAGCCTTAGCGAAAGGCTTCTTGAACGGAAAGATGTAACTCTGTGAGATGAATTAAGAGAACACAGAGCAGTTTCTCAGAAAGCTTCTTTCCAGTTTTGAACGGAAGTTATTTTCTTTTTCACCTTAGCCCTCTATGGTCTTCCAAATATCACTTTGCCAATTCCAAAAGAACAGTCTTACCGAAAGGCTTCTTGAAGGGAAACATGTAACTCTGTGAGATGAATTAACAGAACACAGAGTAGTTTCTCAGAAGGCTTCTTTCCAGTTTTGAAAGGAAGATATTTCCTTTTCACCATAGCCCTCTATGGGCTTCCAAATATCCTTTGCCAATTCCACAAGAACAGCCTTAGCGAAGGCTTCTTGAAGGAAAGATGTAACTCTGTGAGATGAATTAACAGAACACAGAGCAGTTTCTCAAGCTTCTTTCCAGTTTTGAAAGGAAGATATATCCTTTTTCACCATAGCCCTCTATGGGCTTCCAAATATCCTTTGCCAATTCCACAAGAACAGCCTTAGCGAAAGGCTTCTTGAAGGAAAGATGTAACTCTGTGAGATGAATTAACAGAACACAGAGCAGTTTCTCAGAAAGCTTCTTTCCAGTTTTGAGCGGAAGATATTTCCTTTTCACCATAGCCCTCTATGGGCTTCCAAATATCCCTATGCCAATTCCACAAGAACAGCCTTAGCGAAGGGCTCCTTGAAGAGAAAGATGTAACTCTGTGAGATGAATTAACAGAACACAGAGCAGTTTCTTAGAAAGCTTCTTTCCAGTTTTGAAAGGAAGATATATCCTTTTTCACCATAGCCCTCTATGGGCTTCCAAATATCCCTTTGCCAATTCCACAAGAACAGCCTTAGCGAAAGGCTTCTGGAAGGGAAAGATGTAACTCTGGGAGATGAATTAGCAGAACACAGAGCAGTTTCTCAGAAAGCTTCTTTCTAGTTTTGAACGGAAGATATTTCCTTTTTCACCATAGCCCTCTATGGGCTTCCAAATATCCCTTTGCCAATTCCACAAGAACAGCCTTATCGAAAGACTTCTTGAAGGGAAAGATGTAACTCTGTGAGATGAATTCAAAGAACACAGAGCAGTTTCTCAGAAAGCTTCTTTCCAGTTTTGAAGGGAAGATATTTCCTTTTTCACCATAGCCCTCTATGGGCTTCCAAATATCTCTTGGCCAATTCCACAAGAAGAGCCTTAGAAAAAGGCTTCTTGAAGGGAAAGATGTAACTCTGTGAGATGAATTAACAGAACACAGAGCAATTTCTCAGAAACCTTCCTTCCAGTTTTGAACGGAAGATATTTCCTTTTCCACCATAGCCCTCTAATGGCTTGCAAATATCACTTTGCCAATTCCACAAGAACAGCCTTAGCGAAAGGCTTCTTGAAGGGAAAGATGTAACTCTGTGAGATGAATTAACAGAACACAGAGCAGATTCTCAGAAAGCTTCTTTCCAGTTTTGAACGGAAGATATTTCCTTTTTCACCATAGCCCTCTATGGGCTTCCAAATATCCCTTTGCCAATTCCACAAGAACAGCCTTAGGGAAAGGCTTCTTGAATGGAAAGATGTCACTCTTTGCATTAATTAACAGAACACAGATCAGTTTCTCAGAAAGCTTCTTTCCAGTTTGAACGGAAGATAATTCCTTTTTCACCATAGCCCTCTATGGGCTTCCAAATATCACTTTGCCAATTCCACAAGAACAGCCTTAGCGAAAGGCTTCTTGAAGGGAAAGATGTAACTCTGTGAGATGAATTAACAGAACACAGAGCAGTTTCTCAGAAAGCTTCTTTCCAGTTTTGAAAGCAAGATATTTCCTTTTTCACCATAGCCCTCCTTGGGCTTCCAAATATCCCCTTGCCAATTCCACAAGAACAGCCGTAGCGAAAGGCTTCTTGAACGGAAAGATGTAACTCTGTGAGATGAATTAACAGAACACAGAGCAATTTCTCAGAAAGCTTCTTTCCAGTTTTGAACGGAAGATATTTCCTTTTTCACCATACCCCTCTATGGGCTTCCAAATATCCCTTTGCCAATTCCACAAGAACAGCCTTAGCGAAAGGCTTCTTGAAGGGAAAGATGTAACTCTGTGAGATGAATTAACAGGACACAGAGCAGTTTCTCAGAAACCTTCCTTCCAGTTTTGAACGGAAGATATTTCCTTTTCCACCATAGCCCTCTAATGGCTTGCAAATATCCTTTGCCAATTCCACAAGAACAGCCTTAGCGAAAGGCTTCTTGAAGGAAAGATGTAACTCTGAGATGAATTAACAGAACACAGAGCAGATTCTCAGAAAGCTTCTTTCCAGTTTTGAACGGAAGATATTTCCTTTTCACCATAGCCCTCTAGGGCTTCCAAATATCCTTTGCCAATTCCACAAGAACAGCCTTAGGAAAGGCTTCTTGAATGGAAAGATGTCACTCTTTGCATTAATTAACAGAACACAGATCAGTTTCTCAGAAAGCTTCTTTCCAGTTTTGAACGGAAGATATTTCCTTTTCACCATAGCCCTCCTATGGGCTTCCAAATATCACTTTGCCAATTCCACAAGAACAGCCTTAGCGAAAGGCTTCTTGAAGGAAAGATGTAACTCTGTGAGATGAATTAACAGAACACAGAGCAGTTTCTCAGAAAGCTTCTTTCCAGTTTTGAGCGGAAGATATTTCCTTTTTCACCATAGCCCTCCTTGGGCTTCCAAATATCCTTGCCAATTCCACAAGAACAGCCTTAGCGAAAGGCTTCTTGAACGGAAAGATGTAACTCTGTGAGATGAATTAACAGAACACAGAGCAATTTCTCAGAAAGCTTCTTTCCAGTTTTGAACGGAAGATATTTCCTTTTTCACCATACCCTCTATGGGCTTCAAATATCCTTTGCCAATTCCACAAGAACAGCCTTAGCGAAAGGCTTCTTGAAGGGAAAGATGTTACTCTGTGAGATGAATTAACAGGACACAGAGCAGTTTCTCAGAAACCTTCTTTCCAGTTTTGAAAGGAAGATATTTTCTTTTTCACCATAGCCTCCAGGGCTTCCAAATATCCCTTGCTAATTCCACAAGAACAGCCTTAGCGAAAGGCTTCTTGAAGGGAAAGATGTAACTCTGTGAGATGAATTAACAGAACACAGAGCAGTTTCGCAGAAAGCTTCTTTCCAGTTTGAACGGAAGACATTTCCTTTTTCACCATAGCCCTCCATGGGCTTCCAAATATCACTTTGCCAATTCCACAAGAACAGCCTTAGCGAAAGGCTTCTTGAACGGAAAGATGTAACTCTGTGAGATGAATTAACAGAACACAGAGCAGTTTCTCAGAAAGCTTCTTTCCAGTTTTGAACGGAAGTTATTTTCTTTTTCACCTTAGCCCTCTATGGTCTTCCAAATATCACTTTGCCAATTCCAAAAGAACAGTCTTACCGAAAGGCTTCTTGAAGGGAAACATGTAACTCTGTGAGATGAATTAACAGAACACAGAGTAGTTTCTCAGAAGGCTTCTTTCCAGTTTTGAAAGGAAGATATTTCCTTTTTCACCATAGCCCTCTATGGGCTTCCAAATATCCCTATGCCAATTCCACAAGAACAGCCTTAGCGAAGGGCTCCTTGAAGAGAAAGATGTAACTCTGTGAGATGAATTAACAGAACACAGAGCAGTTTCTTAGAAAGCTTCTTTCCAGTTTTGAAAGGAAGATATATCCTTTTTCACCATAGCCCTCTATGGGCTTCCAAATATCTCTTGGCCAATTCCACAAGAAGAGCCTTAGAAAAAGGCTTCTTGAAGGGAAAGATGTAACTCTGTGAGATGAATTAACAGAACACAGAGCAGTTTCTCAGAAAGCTTCTTTCCAGTTTTGAAGGAAGATATTTCCTTTTCACCATAGCCTCTATGGGCTTCCAAATATCTCTTGGCCAATTCCACAAGAAGAGCCTTAGAAAAAGGCTTCTTGAAGGGAAAGATGTAACTCTGTGAGATGAATTAACAGAACACAGAGCAATTTCTCAGAAACCTTCCTTCCAGTTTTGAACGGAAGATATTTCCTTTTCCACCATAGCCCTCTAATGGCTTGCAAATATCACTTTGCCAATTCCACAAGAACAGCCTTAGCGAAAGGCTTCTTGAAGGGAAAGATGTAACTCTGTGAGATGAATTAACAGAACACAGAGCAGATTCTCAGAAAGCTTCTTTCCAGTTTTGAACGGAAGATATTTCCATTTTCACCATAGCCCTCTATGGACTTCCAAATATCACTTTGCCAATTCCACAAGAACAGCCTTATCGAAAGGCTTCTTGAAGGGAAAGATGTAACTCTGTGAGATGAATTAAGAGAACACAGAGCAGTTTCTCAGAAAGCTTCTTTCCAGTTTTGAACGGAAGATATTTCCTTTTTCACCATAGCCCTCAATGGGCTTGCAAATATCCCTTTGCCAATTCCACAAGAACAGCCTTAGCGAAAGGTTTCTGGAAGGGAAAGATGTAACTCTGTTAGATGAATTAACAGAACACAGAGCAGTCTCTCAGAAAGCTTCTGTCCAGTTTTGAACAGAAGATATTTCTTTTTTCACAATAGCCCTCTATGGGCTTCCAAATATCACTTTGCCAATTCCACAAGAACAGCCTTAGCGAAGGGCTTCTTGAAGGAAACATGTAACTCTGTGAGATGAATTAACAGAACACAGAGAAGTTCCTCAGAAAGCTTCCTTCCAGTTTTGAACGGAAGATATTTCCTTTTTCACCATAGCCCTCTATGGGCTTCCAAATATCTCTTTGCCAATTCCACAAGAAGAGCCTTAGAAAAAGGCTTCTTGAAGGGAAAGATGTAACTCTGTGAAATGAATTAACAGAACACAGAGCAGTTTCTCAGAAAGCTTCTTTCCAGTTTTGAAAGGAAGATATTTCCTTTTTCACCATAGCCCTCCTTGGGCTTCCAAATATCCCCTTGCCAATTCCACAAGAACAGCCTTAGCGAAAGGCTTCTTGAATGGAAAGATGTAACTCTGTGAGATGAATTCACAGAACACAGAGCAGTTTCTCAGAATGCTTCTTTCCACTTTTGAACGGAATATATTTCCTTTTCCACCATACAACTCTATGGCCTTCCAAATATCCGTTTGCCAATTCCACAAGAACAGCCTTAGCGAAAGGCTTCTTGAAGGGAAACATGTAACTCTTTGAGGTGAATTCACAGAACACAGAGCAGTTTCTCAGAAAGCTTCTTTCCAGTTTTGAACGGAAGATATTCCCTTTTTCACCATAGTCCTCTATGGGCTTCCAAATATCCCTCTGCGAATTCCACAAGAACAGCCTTAGCAACAGGCTTCTTGAAGGGAAAGATGTAACTCTGTGAGATGAATTAAGAGAACACAGAGCACTTTCTCAGAAAGCTTCTTTCCAGTTTTGAACCGAAGATATTTCCTTTTTCACCATGGCCCTCTATGGGCTTCCAAATATCCCTTTGCCAATTCCACAAGAACAGCCTTAGTGAAAGGCTTCTTGAACGGAAAGATGTAACTCTGTGAGATGAATTAACAGAACACTGAGCAGTTTCTCAGAAAGCTTCTTTCCAGTTGTGACGGAAGATATTTCCTTTTTCACCATGGCCCTCTATGGGCTTCCAAATATCCTTTGCCAATTCCACAAGAACAGCCTTAGTGAAAGGCTTCTTGAAGGGAAAGATGTAACTCTGTGAGATGAATTAACAGAACACTGAGCAGTTTCTCAGAAAGCTTCTTTCCAGTTGTGAACGGAAGATATTTCCTTTTTCACCATAGCCCTCTATGGGCTTCCAAATATCACTTTGCCAATTCCACAAGAACAGCCTTAGCGAAAGGCTTCTTGAAGGGAAAGATGTAACTCTGTGAGAGGAATTCACAGATCACAGAGCAGTTTCTCAGAAAGCTTCTTTCCAGTTTCGAACGGAAAATATTTCCTTTTTTACCATAGCCCTCTATGGGCTTCCAAATATCCCTTTGCCAATTCCACAAGAACAGACTTAGCGAAAGGCTTCTTGAAGGGAAAGATGTAACTCTGTGAGATGAATTAACAGAACACAGAGCAGTTTCTCAGAAAGCTTCTTTCCAGTTTTGAATTCAAGATAATTCCTTTTTCACCATAGCCCTCTAAGGGCTTCCAAATATCCCTTTGCCAATTCCACAAGAACAGCCTTAGCGAAAGGCTTCTTGAAGGGAAAGATGTAACTCTGTGAGATTAATTAACAGAACACAGAGCATTTTCTCCCAAAGCTTCTTTCCAGTTTTGAACGGAAGATATTTCCTTTTTCACCATAGCCCTCTATGGGCTTCCAAATATCCCATTGCCAATTCCACAAGAACAGCCTTAGCGAAAGGCTTCTTGAAGGGAAAGATGTAACTCTGTGAGATGAATTAACAGAACACAGAGCATTTTCTCAGAAAGCTTCTTTCCACTTTTAAACCGAAGATATTTCCTTTTTCACCATAGCCCGCTATGGGCTTCCAAAGATTACTTTGCCAATTCCACAAGAACAGCCTTAGCGAAAGGCTTCTTGAAGGGAAAGATGTAACTCTGTGAGATGAATTAAGAGAACACAGAGCAGTTTCTCAGAAAGGTTCTTTCCAGTTTTGAACGGAAGATAATTCCTTTTTCACCATAGCCCTCTATGGGCTTCCAAATATCACTTTGCCAATTCCACAAGAACAGCCTTAGCGAAAGTCTTCTTGAAGGGAAAGATGTAACTCTGTGAGATGAATTCACAGAACACAGAGCAGTTTCTCAGAAAGCTTCTTTCCAGTTTGGAACGGAAGATATTTCCTTTTCCACCATAGAACTCTATGGCCTTCCAAATATCCCTTTGCCAATTCCACAAGAACAGCCTTAGCGAAAGGCTTCTTGAAGGGATAGATGTAACACTGTTAGATGAATTAACAGAACACAGAGCAGTTTCTCGGAAAGCTTCTTTCCACTTTGGACGGAAGATATTTCCTTTTTCACCATAGCCCTCTATGGGCTTCCAAATATCACTTTGCCAATTCCAAAAGAGCAGTCTTAGGGAAAGGCATCTTGAAGGGAAAGATGTAACTCTGTGAGATGAATTAAGAAAACACAGAGCAGTTTCTCAGAAAGCTTCTTTCCAGTTTTGAAAGGAAGATATTTCCTTTTTCACCATAGCCCTCTAGGGGTTCCAAATATCCCTTTGCCAATTCCACAAGAACAGCCTTAGCGAAAGGCTTCTTGAAGGGAAAGATGTAACTCTGTGAGATGAATTAACAGAACACAGAGCAGTTTCTCAGAAAGCTTCTTTCCAGTTTTGAAAGGAAGATATTTCCTTTTTCACCATAGTCCTCTAGGGGCTTCCAAATATCCCTTTGCCAATTCCGGAAGAACAGCCTTAGCGAAAGGCTTGCTGAATGGAAAGATGTAACTCTGTGAGATGATTTCACAGAACACAGAGCAGTTTCTCAGAAAGCTTCTTTCCAGTTTCGAACGGAAGATATTTCCTTTTTCACCATAGCCCTCCATGGGCTTCCAAATATCACTTTGCCAATTCCACAAGAACAGCCTTAGCGAAAGGCTTCTTGAAGGGAAAGATGTAACTCTGTGAGATGAATTAATAGAACACAGAGCACTGTCTCAGAAAGCTTCTTTCCAGTTTTGAACGGAAGATATTTCCTTTTTCACCATAGCCCTCTATGGGCTTCCAAATACCCCTTTGCCAATTCCACATGAACAGCCTTAGCGAAAGGCTTCTTGAAAGTAAAGATGTAACTCTGTGAGATGAATTAACAGAACACAGAGTAGTTTCTCAGAAAGCTTCTTTCCAGTTTAGAACGGAAGATATTTCCTTTTTCACCATAGTTCTCTATGGGCTTCCAAATATCACTTTGCCAATTCCAAAGAACAGTCTTAGCGAAAGGCTCCTTGAAGGGAAAGATGTAACTCTGTGAGATGAATTCACAGAACACAGAGCAGTTTCTCATTAACCTTCTTTCCAGTTTTGAACGGATGATATTTCCTTTTTCACCATAGCCCTCTATGGGCTTCCAAATATCACTTTGCCAATTCCAAAGAACAGTCTTAGCGAAAGGCTTCTTGAAGGGAAAGATGTAACTCTGTGAAATGAATTAACAGAACAGAGAGCAGTTTCTCAGAAAGCTTCTTTCCAGTTTTGAAAGCAAAATATTTCCTTTTTCACCATAGCCCTCCTTGGGCTTCCAAATATCCCCTTGCCAATTCCACAAGAACAGCCGTAGCGAAAGGCTTCTTGAACGGAAAGATGTAACTCTGTGAGATGAATTAACAGAACACAGAGCAGTTTCTCAGAAAGCTTCTTTCCAGTTTTGAACGGAAGATATTTCCTTTTTCACCATACCCTCTATGGGCTTCCAAATATCCCTTTGCCAATTCCAAAGAACAGTCTTAGCGAAAGGCTTCTTGAAGGGAAAGATGTAACTCTGAGATGAATTAATAGAACACAGAGCAGTTTCTCATTAACCTTCTTTCCAGTTTTGAACGGAAGATATTTTTCACCATAGCCTCTATGGGCTTCCAAATATCCTTTGCCAATTCCAAAGAACAGTCTTAGCGAAAGGCTTCTTGAAAGTAAAGATGTAACTCTGAGATGAATTAAGAAAACACAGAGCAGTTTCTCATTAACCTTCTTTCCAGTTTTGAAAGGAAGATATTTTTCACCATAGTTCTCTATGGGCTTCCAAATATCCCTATGCCAATTCCACATGAACAGCCTTAGCGAAGGCTTCTTGAAAGTAAAGATGTAACTCTGAGATGAATTAACAGAACAGAGAGCAGTTTCTCGAAAGCTTCTTTCCAGTTTTGAAGCGGAAGATATTTCTTTTCACCATAGCCCTCCTTGGGCTTCCAAATATCACTTTGCTAATTCCACAAGAACAGCCTTAGCGAAAGGTTTCTTGAAGGAAAGATGTAACTCTGAGATGAATTAACAGAACACAGAGCAGTTCTCAGAAAGCTTTTTCCAGTTTTGAGCGGAAGATATTTCCTTTTCACCATAGCCTCTATGGGCTTCCAAATATCACTTGCA
>JAKFHT010002219.1:0-18558 GCA_023783455.1 Erythrocebus patas
CCGACCAGACCGGCTCAAACGGTTTTGACCAGCTCAAACCGGACTCAAACCGGTTTTGACCATATTTATCCGGACCAGACCAGCTCAAACAGACTCAAACCGGTTTTGACCTGCTCAAACCGGACTCAAACCAGACCAGACCGCTCAAACCGGTTTTGACCGGCTCAAACCGGACTCAAACCGGACCAGACCGGCTCAAACCTGTTTTGACTGGCTCAAAAGGACTCAAACCGGAACAAACAGGCTCAAACCGGTTTTGACCGGCTGAAACCTGACTCAAACCGGACTAGACCGGCTCACACGGTTTTGAATGGCTCAAACTGGACTCAAACAGGAACAGACCGGCTCAAACAGTAACAGACCGGCTCAAACCGCTCACACCAGACCAGACGGCTCAAACCGGCTCAAACCGGCTCAAACCGGACCAGAACATCTCAAACCGGTTTTCACCGCTCAAACCGTACTCATACGGGTTTTGACCAGATCAAAGCAGGCCAGACCGTCTCAATCGATTTTGACTGGCTCAAACCGACTCAAACCGACTAGACCAACTCAAACTGGTTTTGAACGGCTCAAACCGGACTCAAACAGGAACAGACAGGCTCAAGCAGGAACAGACCAGCTCAAACCGCTCACACCAGACCAGAACGGCTCAAACCGGATCAAACCGGTTTTGACCAGCTCAAACAGACTCAAACCGGTTTTCACCGGCTCAAACCGGTCTCATACGGGTTTTGACCAGATCAAACCAGGCCAGACCGGCTCAAACCGGTTTTGACCGGCTGAAACCGGACTCAAACCGGCCCAGACCGGTTTCAATCGGTTTTGACAGGCTCATACCGGACCAGACCAGCTCAAACCGAACCAGACCGGCTGAAACCGGTTTTGACTAGCTCAAACCGGACTAAAACATGACGGACCGGCTCAAACCGGACTCAAACCAGGCCAGACAGGCTCAAACCGGTTTTGACCAGCTCAAACCGGACTCAAACGGGTTTTGACCAAATCAAACCAGGCCAGACCGGCTCAAACCGGACTCAAACGGACTAGACCGGCTCAAACGGTTTTGACCTGCTCAAACCGGACTCAAACCGGACTCAAACCGGACTCAAACCGGACTCAAACGGGTTTTGACCAGATCAAACCAGGCCAGACTGCTCAAACCGGTTTTGACCATATTTATCCGGACCAGATCAGCTCAAAACGGTTTTGACCTGCTCAAACCGGACTCAAACCAGGCCAGACTGGCTCAATCCGATTTTGACCGGCTCAAACTGGACTCAAACCCGACCATCCCGGCTCCAACCGGTTTTGAATGGCTCAAACTGGACTCAAACAGGAACAGACCGGCTCAAACAGTAACAGACCAGCTCAAACCGGCTCAAGCCAGACCAGACCGGCTCAAACTGGCTCAAACCGGACCAGAACATCTCAAACCGGTTTTCACCGGCTCAAACCGGTCTCATACGGGTTTTGACCAGATCAAAGCAGGCCAGACACTCTCCAATCGATTTTGACTGGCTCAAACCGGACTCAAACCGGACTAGACCGGCTCAAACCGGTTTTGAACGGCTCAAACCGCTCAAACCGGACTCAAACAGGAACAGACAGGCTCAAGCAGGAACAGACCAGCTCAAACCGGCTCACACCAGACCAGACGGCTCAAACCGGCTCAAACCAGACTCAAACCGGACCAGAACATCTCAAACTGGTTTTCACCGGCTCAAACCGGTCTCATACGGGTTTTGACCAGATCAAACCAGGCCAGACCGGCTCAAACCGGTTTTGACTGGCTGAAACCAGACTCAAACCGGACCAGACCGGCTCAAACCGGTTTTGACAGGCTCAAACCGTACTCATACGGGTTTTGACCAGATCAAACCAGGCCAGACCAGCTCAAACCGGCTCAAACCGGTTTTGACTGGCTCAAACCAGAATAAAACATGACTGGACCGGCTCAAACCGGATCAATCCAGGCCAGACGGCTCAAACCGGTTTTGACCAGCTCAAACCGGACTCAAACGGGTTTTGACCAAATCAAACCAGGCCAGACCGGCTCAAACCAATTTTGACCGGCTCAAACTGGACTCAAACCCGACCAGACCGGCTCAAACCGGTTTTGACCGGCTCAAACAGACTCAAACTGGTTTTGACCGTATTTTCGGACCAGATCAGCTCAAAACGGTTTTGACCTGCTCAAACCGGTTTTGACCAGCTCAAACCGGACTCAAACCAGGCCAGACCGGCTCAAACCGGTTTTGACCGGCTCAAACCGGACTCAAAGCGGACCAGACCGGCTCAAACCTGTTTTGACTGGCTCAAAAAGGACTCAAACCGGAACAAACAGGCTCAAACCGGTTTTGACCGGCTGAAACCGGACTCAAACGGACTAGACCGGCTCACACCGGTTTTGAATGGCTCAAACTGGACTCAAACAGGAACAGACCGGCTCAAACAGTAACAGACCGGCTCAAACCGGCTCAAGCCAGACCAGACCGGCTCAAACTGCCTCAAACCTGACCAGAACATCTCAAACCGGCTTTCACCGCCTCAAACCGTACTCATACGGGTTTTGACCAGATCAAAGCAGGCCAGACCGTCTCCAATCGATTTTGACTGGCTCAAACCGGACTCAAACCGGACTAGACCGGCTCAAACCGGTTTTGAACGGCTCAAACCGGACTCAAACAGGAACAGACAGCTCAAACAGGAACAGACCAGCTCAAACCAACTCACACCAGACCAGACGGCTCAAACCGGCTCAAACCGGACCAGAACATCTCAAACCGGTTTTCACCGGCTCAAACCGGTCTCATACGGGTTTTGACCAGATCAAACCAGGCCAGACAGGCTCAAACCGGTTTTGACTGGCTGAAACCGGACTCAAACCGGCCCAGACCGGTTTCAATCGGTTTTGACAGGCTCAAACCGGACTCAAACCGGACTCAAACCGGACCAGACCGGCTGAAACCGGTTTTGACTGGCTCAAACCGGACTAAAATATGACTGGACCGGCTCAAACCGGATCAATCCAGGCCAGACCGGCTCAAACCGGTTTTGACCAGCTCAAACCGGACTCAAAGCGGACCAGACCGGCTCAAACGGTTTTGACCAGATCAAACCAGGCCAGACCGGCTCAAACCAATTTTGACCGGCTCAAACTGGACTCAAACCCGACCAGCCCGGCTCAAACCGGTTTTGACCGGCTCAAACAGACTCAAACTGGTTTTGACCGTATTTTCGGACCAGATCAGCTCAAAACGGTTTTGACCTGCTCAAACGGACTCAAACCAGGCCAGACCGGCTCAAACCGGTTTTGACCGGCTCAAACGGACTCAAACCGGACCAGACCGGCTCAAACCTGTTTTGACTGGCTCAAAAGGACTCAAACCGGAACAAACAGGCTCAAACCGGTTTTGACCGCTGAAACCGGTTTTGACTGGCTCAAACCGGACTAGACCGGCTCACACGGTTTTGAATGGCTCAAACTGGACTCAAACAGGAACAGACCGGCTCAAACAGTAACAGACCGGCTCAAACCAGACTCAAACCGGTTTTGACCAGCTCAAACCGGCTCAAACCGACTCAAACCGGACCAGAACATCTCAAACCGGCTTTCACCGCCTCAAACCGTACTCATACGGGTTTTGACCAGATCAAAGCAGGCCAGACCGTCTCAATCGATTTTGACTGGCTCAAACCGGACTCAAACAGGAACAGACCAGCTCAAACCGGTTTTGAACGGCTCAAACCGGACTCAAACAGGAACAGACCGGCTCAAACAGGAACAGACCAGCTCAAACCGGCTCACACCAGACCAGAATGGCTCAAACCGGCTCAAACCGGACCAGAACATCTCAAACCGGTTTTCACCGGCTGAAACCGGTCTCATACGGGTTTTGACCAGATCAAACCAGGCCAGACCTGCTCAAACCGGTTTTGACCGGCTCAAACCTGTTTTGACTGGCTCAAAAAGGACTCAAACCGGAACAAACAGGCTCAAACCGGTTTTGACCGCTGAAACCGGTTTTGACTGGCTCAAACCGGACTAGACCGGCTCACACCGGTTTTGAATGGCTCAAACTGGACTCAAACAGGAACAGACCGGCTCAAACAGTAACAGACCGGCTCAAACCGGCTCAAGCCAGACCAGACCGGCTCAAACTGCCTCAAACCTGACCAGAACATCTCAAACCGGCTTTCACCGGCTCAAACCGTACTCATACGGGTTTTGACCAGATCAAACCAGGCCAGACCGCTCCAATCGATTTTGACTGGCTCAAACAGGAACAGACAGCTCAAACAGGAACAGACCGGCTCAAACCGGTTTTGACCAGCTCAAACCGGACTCAAACAGGAACAGACCGGCTCAAACAGGAACAGACCAGCTCAAACCGGCTCACACCAGACCAGAATGGCTCAAACCGGCTCAAACCGGACCAGAACATCTCAAACCGGTTTTCACCGGCTCAAACCGGACTCAAACCCGACCAGACCGGCTCAAACCGGTTTTGACCGGCTCAAACAGACTCAAACCGGTTTTGACCATATTTATCCGGACCAGACCAGCTCAAAACGGTTTGGACCTGCTCAAACCGGACTCAAACCAGGCCAGACCGGCTCAAACCGGTTTTGACCGGCTCAAACCGGACTCAAAGCGGACCAGACCGGCTCAAACCTGTTTCGACTGGCTCAAAAAGGACTCAAACCGGAACAAACAGGCTCAAACCGGTTTTGACCGGCTGAAACGGACTCAAACGGACTAGACCGGCTCACACTGGTTTTGAATGGCTCAAACTGGACTCAAACAGGAACAGACCGGCTCAAACAGTAACAGACCGGCTCAAACCGGCTCAAGCCAGACCAGACCGGCTCAAACTGCCTCAAACCTGACCAGAACATCTCAAACCGGCTTTCACCGGCTCAAACCGTACTCATACGGGTTTTGACCAGATCAAAGCAGGCCAGACCGTCTCCAATCGATTTTGACTGGCTCAAACTGGACTCAAACCGACTAGACCGGCTCAAACTGCTCAAACCGGTTTTGAACGGCTCAAACCGGACTCAAACCGGAACAAACAGGCTCAAACCGGACCAGACCGGCTCAAACCGGCTCACACCAGACCAGAATGGCTCAAACCGGCTCAAACCGGACCAGAACATCTCAAACCGGTTTTCACCGGCTCAAACCGTACTCATACGGGTTTTGACCAGATCAAACCAGGCCAGACCTGCTCAAACCGGTTTTGACCGGCTCAAACTGGACTCAAACCCGACCAGACCGGCTCAAACCGGTTTTGACCGGCTCAAACAGACTCAAACCGGTTTTGACCATATTTATCCGGACCAGACCTGCTCAAACCGGTTTTGACCGGCTCAAACTGGACTCAAACCCGACCAGACCGGCTCAAACCTGTTTTGACTGGCTCAAAAAGGACTCAAACCGGAACAAACAGGCTCAAACCGGTTTTGACCGGCTGAAACCGGACTCAAACCGGACTAGACCAGCTCAAACCGGTTTTGACCGGCTCAAACCGGACTCAAACAGGAACAGACCGGCTCAAACAGTAACAGACCGGCTCAAACCGGCTCAAGCCAGACCAGACCGGCTCAAACAGACTCAAACCTGACCAGCTCAAACAGACTCAAACCGGCTTTCACCACCTCAAAACGTACTCATACGGGTTTTGACCAGATCAAACCAGGCCAGACCTGCTCAAACCGGTTTTGACCGGCTGAAACCGGACTCAAACCGGCCCAGACCGGTTTCAATCGGTTTTGACAGGCTCATACCGGACCAGACCGGCTCAAACCGAACCAGACCGGCTGAAACCGGTTTGACTAGCTCAAACCGGACTAAAACATGACCGGACCGGCTCAAACCGGATCAATCCAGGCCAGACCGGCTCAAACCGGTTTTGACCAGCTCAAACCGGACTCAAACGGGTTTTGACCAAATCAAACCAGGCCAGACTGGCTCAAACCGATTTTGACCGGCTCAAACTGGACTCAAACCCGACCAGCCCGGCTCAAACCGGTTTTGAATGGCTCAAACTGGACTCAAACAGGAACAGACCGGCTCAAACAGTAACAGACCGGCTCAAACCGGCTCAAGCCAGACCAGACCGGCTCAAACTGGCTCAAACCGGACCAGAACATCTCAAACCGGTTTTCACCGGCTCAAACCGTACTCATACGGGTTTTGACCAGATCAAACCAGGCCAGACCGTCTCCAATCGATTTTGACTGGCTCAAACCGGACTCAAACCGGACTAGACCAGCTCAAACCGGTTTTGACCAGCTCAAACCGGACTCAAACAGCAACAGACAGGCTCAAGCAGGAACAGACCAGCTCAAACCGGCTCACACCAGACCAGAACGGCTCAAACCGGCTCAAACCGGACCAGAACATCTCAAACTGGTTTTCACCGGCTCAAACCGGTCTCATACGGGTTTTGACCAGATCAAACCAGGCCAGACCGGCTCAAACCGGTTTTGACTGGCTGAAACCGGACTCAAACCGGCCCAGACCGGTTTCAATCGGTTTTGACAGGCTCAAACCGGACAAGACCGGCTCAAACCGAACCAGACCGGCTGAAACCGGTTTTGACTGGCTCAAACCGGACTAAAACATGACTGGACCGGCTCAAACCGGATCAATCCAGGCCAGACCGGCTCAAACCGGTTTTGACCAGCTCAAACCGGACTCAAACGGGTTTTGACCAAATCAAACCAGGCCAGACCGGCTCAAACCAATTTTGACCGGCTCAAACTGGACTCAAACCCGACCAGCCCGGCTCAAACCGGTTTTGACCGGCTCAAACAGACTCAAACTTGTTTTGACCGTATTTTTCCGGACCAGATCAGCTCAAAACGGTTTTGACCAGCTCAAACCGCTCAAACGGGTTTTGACCAACTCAAACCAGGCCAGACCGGCTCAAACCGGTTTTGACCGGCTCAAACCGGACTCAAACCGGACCAGACCGGCTCAAACCTGTTTTGACTGGCTCAACAAGGACTCAAACCGGAACAAACAGGCTCAAACCGGTTTTGACCGGCTGAAACCTGACTCAAACCGGACTAGACCGGCTCACACCGGTTTTGAATGGCTCAAACTGGACTCAAACAGGAACAGACCGGCTCAAACAGTAACAGACCGGCTCAAACCGGCTCAAGCCAGACCAGACCGGCTCAAACTGCCTCAAACCTGACCAGAACATCTCAAACCGGCTTTCACCGGCTCAAACCGTACTCATACGGGTTTTGACCAGATCAAAGCAGGCCAGACCGTCTCCAATCGATTTTGACTGGCTCAAACCGGACTCAAACCGGACTAGACCGGCTCAAACCGGTTTTGAATGGCTCAAACCGGCTCAAACCGGACTCAAACAGGAACAGACCGGCTCAAACAGGAACAGACCAGCTCAAACCGGCTCAAACCAGACCAGAACGGCTCAAACCGGCTCAAACCGGACCAGAACATCTCAAACCGGTTTTCACCGGCTCAAACCGGTCTCATACGGGTTTTGACCAGATCAAACCAGGCCAGACCGGCTCAAACCGGTTTTGACTGGCTGAAACCGGACTCAAACCGGCCCAGACCGGTTTCAATCGGTTTTGACAGGCTCATACTGGACCAGACCGGCTCAAACCGAACCAGACCGGCTGAAACCGGTTTTGACTGGCTCAAACCGGACTAAAACATGACCGGACCGGCTCAAACCGGATCAATCCAGGCCAGACCGGCTCAAACCGGTTTTGACCAGCTCAAACCGGACTCAAACGGGTTTTGACCAAATCAAACCAGGCCAGACCGGCTCAAACCAATTTTGACCGGCTCAAACTGGACTCAAACCCGACCAGCCCGGCTCAAACCGGTTTTGAATGGCTCAAACTGGACTCAAACAGGAACAGACAGGCTCAAACAGTAACAGACCAGCTCAAACCGGCTCACACCAGACCAGAATGGCTCAAACCGGCTCAAACCGGACCAGAACATCTCAAACCGGTTTTCACCGGCTGAAACCGGTCTCATACGAGTTTTGACCAGATCAAACCAGGCCAGACCTGCTCAAACCGGTTTTGACCGGCTCAAACTGGACTCAAACCCGACCAGACCGGCTCAAACCGGTTTTGACCGGCTCAAACAGACTCCAACCGGTTTTGACCATATTTATCCGGACCAGACCAGCTCAAAACGGTTTGGACCTGCTCAAACCGGACTCAAACCAGGCCAGACCGGCTCAAACCGGTTTTGACCGGCTCAAACCTGTTTTGACTGGCTCAAAAAGGACTCAAACCGGAACAAACAGGCTCAAACCGGTTTGACTGCCTGAAACCTGACTCAAACCGGACTAGACCGGCTCACACCGGTTTTGAATGGCTCAAACTGGACTCAAACAGGAACAGACCGGCTCAAACAGTAACAGACCGGCTCAAACCAGCTCAAGCCAGACCAGACCGGCTCAAACTGCCTCAAACCTGACCAGAACATCTCAAATCGGCTATCACCGCATCAAACCGTACTCATACGGGTTTTGACCACATCAAACCAGGCCAGACCGTCTCCAATCGATTTTGACTGGCTCAAACCGGACTCAAACCGGACTAGACCGGCTCAAACCGGTTTTGAACGGCTCAAACCGGACTCAAACAGGAACAGACAGCTCAAACAGGAACAGACCAGCTCAAACCGACTCACACCAGACCAGAACGGCTCAAACCGGCTCAAACCGGACCAGAACATCTCAAACCGGTTTTCACCGGCTCAAACCGGTCTCATACGGGTTTTGACCAGATCAAACCAGGCCAGACCGGCTCAAACCGGTTTTGACCGGCTGAAACCGGACTCAAACCGGCCCAGAGCGGTTTCAACCGGTTTTGACAGGCTCAAACCGGACAAGACCGGCTCAAACCGAACCAGACCGGCTGAAACCGGGTTTGACTGGCTCAAACCGGACTAAAACATGACCAGACCGGCTCAAACCGGATCAATCCAGGCCAGACCGGCTCAAACCGGTTTTGACCAGCTCAAACCGGACTCAAACGGGTTTTGACCAAATCAAACCAGGCCAGACCGGCTCAAACCAATTTTGACCGGCTCAAACTGGACTCAAACACGACCAGACCGGCTCAAACCGGTTTTGACCGGCTCAAAGAGACTCAAACCGGTTTTGACCATACTTATCCGGACCAGACCAGCTCACAACGGTTTTGACATGCTCAAACCGGACTAAAACATGACCAGACCGGCTCAAACCGGATCAATCCAGGCCAGACCGGCTCAAACCGGTTTTGACCAGCTCAAACCGGACTCAAACGGGTTTTGACCAAATCAAACCAGGCCAGACCGGCTCAAACCAATTTTGACCGGCTCAAACTGGACTCAAACACGACCAGACCGGCTCAAACCGGTTTTGACCGGCTCAAAGAGACTCAAACCGGTTTTGACCATATTTATCCGGACCAGACCAGCTCACAACGGTTTTGACCTGCTCAAACCGGACTCAAACCAGGCCAGACCGGCTCAAACTGGTTTTGACCGGCTCAAACCGGACTCAAACCGGACCAGACCGTCTCAAACCTGTGTTGACTGGCTCAAAAACGACTCAAACCGGAACAAACAGGCTCAAACCGGTTTTGACCGCTCAAACTGACTCAAACCGGACTCAAACCGACTAGACCGGCTCACACCGGTTTTGAATGGCTCAAACTGGACTCAAACAGGAACAGACCGGCTCAAACAGTAACAGACCGGCTCAAACCGGCTCAAGCCAGACCAGACCGGCTCAAACTGCCTCAAACCTGACCAGAACATCTCAAACCGGCTTTCACCGCCTCAAACCGTACTCATACGGGTTTTGACCAGATCACACCAGGCCAGACCCCTCCAATCGATTTTGACTGGCTCAAACAGGACTCAAACCGGACTAGACCGGCTCAAACCGGTTTTGAATGGCTCAAACTGACTCAAACAGGAACAGACCGCTCAAACAGGAACAGACCAGCTCAAACCGGACTCAAACCAGACCAGAACGGCTCAAACCGGCTCAAACCAGACCAGAACGGCTCAAACCGGTTTTCACCGGCTCAAACCGCTCAAACCGTCTCATACGGGTTTTGACCAGATCAAACCAGGCCAGACCGGCTCAAACCGGTTTTGACCTCCTGAAACCGGACTCAAACCGCCCAGACCGGTTTCAATCGGTTTTGACAGGCTCAAACCGACCAGACCGGCTCAAACCGGCTCAAACCAGACCAGAACGGCTCAAACCGGTTTTGACTGGCTCAAACCGGACTAAAACATGACCGGACCGGCTCAAACCGGATCAATCCAGGCCAGACCGGCTCAAACCGGTTTTGACCAGCTCAAACCGGACTCAAACGGGTTTTGACCAAATCAAACCAGGCCAGACCGGCTCAAACCAATTTTGACCGGCTCAAACTGGACTCAAACCCGACCAGACCGGCTCAAACCGGTTTTGACCGGCTCAAACAGACTCA
Source organism: Erythrocebus patas (assembly GCA_023783455.1). Lineage (NCBI taxonomy): Eukaryota > Metazoa > Chordata > Mammalia > Primates > Cercopithecidae > Erythrocebus > Erythrocebus patas. The sequence goes on from JAKFHT010002219.1 coordinate 10,504, forward strand.
AACCGGTTTTGACCATATTTATCCAGACCAGACCAGCTCAAAACGGTTTCGTCCTGCTCAAACCGGACTCAAACCAGGCCAGACCGGCTCAAACCGGTTTTGACTGGCTGAAACCGGACTCAAACCGGACCAGACCGGCTCAAACCGGCTCAAACGGTTTTGACCAGCTCAAACCGCTCAAACCGGACAAGACCGGCTCAAACCGAACCAGACCGGCTGAAACCGGTTTTGACTGGCTCAAACGGACTAAAACATGACTGGACCGGCTGAAACCGGACTCAAACCAGGCCAGACCGGCACAAACCGGTTTTGACCAGCTCAAACCGGACTCAAACGGGTTTTGACCAAATCAAACCAGGCCAGACTGGCTCAAACCGATTTTGACCGGCTCAAACTGGACTCAAACCCGACCAGCCCAGCTCAAACCCGTTTTCAATGGCTCAAACTGGACTCAAACAGGAACAGACCAGCTCAAACAGTAACAGACCGGCTCAAACCGGCTCAAGCCAGACCAGACCGGCTCAAACTGCCTCAAACCTGACCAGAACATCTCAAACCGGCTTTCACCGCCTCAAACCGCTCAAACCGGTTTTCACCGCTCAAACCGGTTTTGACCAGATCAAAGCAGGCCAGACCGTCTCCAATCGATTTTGACTGGCTCAAACGGACTCAAACCGGACTAGTCCGGCTCAAACTGGTTTTGAACGGCTCAAACGGACTCAAACAAGAACAGACGGACTCAAACAGGAACAGACCGGCTCAATCAGGAAGAGACCAGCTCAAACCGTCTCACACCAGACCAGAATGGCTCAAACCGGCTCAAACCGGACCAGAACATCTCAAACCGGTTTTCACCGGCTCAAACCGGTCTCATACGGGTTTTGACCAGATCAAACCAGGCCAGACCGGCTCAAACCAATTTTGACCGGCTCAAACAGGACTCAAACCGGCCCAGACCGGTTTCAATCGGTTTTGACAGGCTCATACCGGACCAGACCGGCTCAAACCGAACCAGACCGGCTGAAACCGGTTTTGACTTGCTCAAACCGGACTAAAACATGACCGGACCGGCTCAAACCGGATCAATCCAGGCCACACCGGCTCAAACTGGTTTTGACCAGCTCAAACCGGACTCAAACGGGTTTTGACCAAATCAAACCAGGCCAGACCGGCTCAAACCAATTTTGACCGGCTCAAACTGGACTCAAACCCGACCAGCCCGGCTGAAACCGGTTTTGACCAGCTCAAACAGACTCAAACTGCTTTTGACCGTATTTTTCCGGACCAGATCAGCTCAAACCTGTTTTGACCGGCTCAAACCATACTCAAACCGGACCAGACCGGTTCAAACCTGTTTCGACGGGCTCAAAAAGGACTCAAACCGGAACAAACAGGCTCAAACCGGTTTTGACCGGCTGAAACCTGACTCAAACCGGACTAGACCGGCTCACACCGGTTTTGAATGGCTCAAACTGGACTCAAACAGGACCAGACCGGCTCAAACAGTAACAGACCGGCTCAAACCGGCTCAAGCCAGACCAGACCGGCTCAAACTGCCTCAAACCTGACCAGAACATCTCAAACCGGCTTTCACCGCCTCAAACCGTACTCATACGGGTTTTGACCAGATCAAACCAGGCCAGACCGTCTCCAATCGATTTTGACTGGCTCAAACCGGACTCAAACCAGACTAGACCGGCTCAAACCGGTTTTGAACGGCTTAAACCGGACTCAAACAGGAACAGACAGCTCAAACAGGAACAGACCAGCTCAAACCGAATCACACCAGACCAGAACGGCTCAAACCGGCTCAAACCGGACCAGAACATCTCAAACCGGTTTTCACCGGCTCAAACCGGTCTCATACGGGTTTTGACCAGATCAAACCAGGCCAGACCGGCTCAAACCGGTTTTGACCGGCTGAAACCGGACTCAAACCGGCCCAGACCGGTTTCAATCGGTTTTGACAGGCTCAAACCGGACCAGACCGGCTCAAACCGAACCAGACCGGCTGAAACCGGTTTTGACTGGCTCAAACCGGACTAAAACATGACCGGACCGGCTCAAACCGGATCAATCCAGGCCAGACCGGCTCAAACCGGTTTTGACCAGCTCAAACCGGACTCAAACGCGTTTTGACCAAATCAAACCAGGCCAGACCGGCTCAAACCAATTTTGACCGGCTCAAACTGGACTCAAACACGACCAGACCGGCTCAAACCGGTTTTGACCGGCTCAAAGAGACTCAAACCGGTTTTGACCATATTTATCCGGACCAGACCAGCTCAAAACGGTTTTGACCTGCTCAAACCGGACTCAAACCAGGCCAGACCGGCTCAAACTGGTTTTGACCGGCTTGAACCGGACTCAAACTGCACCAGACCGGCTCAAACCTGTGTTGACTGGCTCAAAAAGGACTCAAACCGGAACAAACAGGCTCAAACCGGTTTTGACCGGCTGAAACCGGACTCAAACCGGACTAGACTGGCACACACCGGTTTTGAATGGCTCAAACTGGACTCAAACAGGAACAGACCGGCTCAAACTGTAACAGACCGGCTCAAACCGGCTCAAGCCAGACCAGACCGGCTCAAACTGCCTCAAACCTGACCAGAACATCTCAAACCGGTTTTCACCGGCTCAAACCGGTCTCATAGGTGTTTTGACCAGATCAAACCAGGCCAGACCGTCTCAAACCGGTTTTGACCGGCTGAAACCGGACTCAAACCGGCCCAGACCTGTTTCAATCGGTTTTGACAGGCTCAAACCGGACAAGACCGGCTCACACCAGACCAGACGGCTCAAACCGGCTCAAGGCAAACCAGACCGGCTGAAACCGGTTTTGACTGGCTCAAACCGGACTAAAACATGACCGGACCGGCTCAAACCGGATCAATCCAGGCCAGACCGGCTCAAACCGGTTGTGACCAGCTCAAACCGGACTCAAACGTGTTTTGACCAAATCAAACCAGGCCAGACCAGCTAAAACCAATTTTGACCGCTCAAACTGGACTCAAACCCGACCAGACCGGCTCAAACCGGTTTTGACCGGCTCAAACAGACTCAAACCGGTTTTGACCATATTTATCCGGACCAGACCAGCTCAAAACGGTTTGGACCTGCTCAAACCGGACTCAAACCAGGCCAGACCGGCTCAAACCGGTTTTGACCGGCTGAAACCGGACTCAAACCGGCCCAGACCGGTTTCAATCGGTTTTGACAGGCTCAAACCGGACAAGACCGGCTCAAACCGGACTAGACCGGCTCAAACCGGTTTTGACTGGCTCAAACCGGACTAAAACATGACTGGACCGGCTCAAACTGGATCAATCGAGGCCAGACCGGCTCAAACCGGTTTTGACCAGCTCAAACCGGACTCAAACGGGTTTTGACCAAATCAAACCAGGCCAGACTGGCTCAAACCAATTTTGACCGGCTCAAACTGGACTCAAACCCGACCAGCCCGGCTCAAACCGGTTTTGACCGGCTCAAACAGACTCAAACTGGTTTTGACCGTATTTATCCGGACCAGATCAGCTCAAAACGGTTTTGACCGGCTCAAACCGGACTCAAACCAGGCCAGACCGGCTCAAACCGGTTTTGACCGGCTCAAACCAGACTCAAACCGGACCAGACCGGCTCAAACCTGTTTTGACTGGCTCAAAAAGGACTCAAACCGGAACAAACAGGCTCAAACCGGTTTTGACCGCCTGAAACCTGACTCAAACCGGACTAGACCGGCTCACACCGGTTTTGAATGGCTCAAACTGGACTCAAACAGGAACAGACCGGCTCAAACAGTAACAGACCGGCTCAAACCGGCTCAAGCCAGACCAGACCGGCTCAAACTGCCTCAAACCTGACCAGAACATCTCAAACCGGCTTTCACCGCCTCAAACCGTACTCATACGGGTTTTGACCAGATCAAAGCAGGCCAGACCGTCTCCAATCGATTTTGACTGGCACAAACCGGACTCAAACCGGACTAGACCAACTCAAACTGGTTTTGAACGGCTCAAACCGGACAAGACCGGCTCAAACAGGAACAGACCGGCTCAAACAGGAACAGACCAGCTCAAACCGGCTCACACCAGACCAGAATGGCTCAAACCGGCTCAAACCGGACCAGAACATCTCAAACCGGTTTTCACCGGCTCAAACCGTCTCATACGGGTTTTGACCAGATCAAACCAGGCCAGACCTGCTCAAACCGGTTTTGACCGGCTCAAACTGGACTCAAACCCGACCAGACCGGCTCAAACCGGTTTTGACCAGCTCAAACAGACTCAAACCGGTTTTGACCATATTTATCCGGACCAGACCAGCTCAAAACGGTTTGGACCTGCTCAAACCAGACTCAAACCAGGCCAGACCGGCTCAAACCGGTTTTGACCGGCTCAAACCGGCTCAAACCTGTTTTGACTGGCTCAAAAAGGACTCAAACCGGAACAAACAGGCTCAAACCGTTTTTGACCAGCTGAAACCGGACTCAAACCGGACTAGACCGGCTCACACTGGTTTTGAATGGCTCAAACTGGACTCAAACAGGAACAGACAGGCTCAAACAGTAACAGACCGGCTCAAACCGGCTCAAGCCAGACCAGACCGGCTCAAACTGGCTCAAACCGGACCAGAACATCTCAAACCGGTTTTCACCGGCTCAAACCGTACTCATACGGGTTTTGACCAGATCAAACCAGGCCAGACCCTCTCCAATCGATTTTGACTGGCTCAAACCGGACTCAAACCGGACTAGACCGGCTCAAACCGGTTTTGAACGGCTCAAACGGACTCAAACAGGAACAGACCGGCTCAAACAGGAACAGACCAGCTCAAACCGGACACAAACCAGACCAGAACGGCTCAAACCGGCTCAAACCGGACCAGAACATCTCAAACCGGTTTTCACCGGCTCAAACCGGTCTCATACGGGTTTTGACCAGATCAAACCAGGCCAGACCTGCTCAAACCGGTTTTGACCGGCTCAAACTGGACTCAAACCCGACCAGACCGGCTCAAACCGGTTTTGACCGGCTCAAACAGACTCAAACCGGTTTTGACCATATTTATCCGGACCAGACAAGCTCAAAACGGTTTGGACCTGCTCAAACCGGACTCAAACCAGGCCAGACCGGCTCAAACCGATTTTGACCGGCTCAAAAAGGACTCAAACCGGAACAAACAGGCTCAAACCGGATTTGACCGGCTGAAACCTGACTCAAACCGGACTAGACCGGCTCACACCGGTTTTGAATGGCTCAAACCGGACTCAAACAGAAACAGACCGGCTCAAACAGGAACAGACCGGCTCAAACCGGCTCAAGCCAGACCAGACCGGCTCAAACCGGCTCAAACCGGACCAGAACATCTCAAACCGGTTTTCACCGGCTCAAACCGGTCTCATACGGGTTTTGACCAGATCAAACCAGGCCAGACAGGCTCAAACCGGTTTTGACTGGCTGAAACCGGACTCAAACCGGCCCAGACCGGTTTCAATCGGTTTTCACAGGCTCAAACCGGTTTTGACCAGCTCAAACCGGCTCAAACCGAACCAGACCGGCTGAAACCGGTTTTGACTGGCTCAAACCGGACTAAAACATGACTGGACCGGCTCAAACCGGATCAATCCAGGCCAGACCGGCTCAAACCGGTTTTGACCAGCTCAAACCGGACTCAAACGGGTTTTGACCAAATCAAACCAGGCCAGACTGGCTCAAACCGATTTTGACCGGCTCAAACTGGACTCAAACCCGACCAGCCCGGCTCAAACCGGTTTTGACCGGCTCAAACAGACTCAAACCGGTTTTGACCATATTTATGCGGACCAGACCAGCTCAAAACGGTTTGGACCTGCTCAAACCGGACTCAAACCAGGCCAGACCGGCTCAAACCGGTTTTGACCGGCTCAAACCGGACTCAAACCGGACCAGACCGGCTCAAACCTGTTTTGACTGGCTCAAAAAGGACTCAAACCGGAACAAACAGGCTCAAACCGGTTTTGACCGGCTGAAACCTGACTCAAACCGGACTAGACCGGCTCACACCGGTTTTGAATGGCTCAAACTGGACTCAAACAGGAACAGACCGGCTCAAACAGTAACAGACCGGCTCAAACCGGCTCAAGCCAGACCAGACCGGCTCAAACTGCCTCAAACCTGACCAGAACATCTCAAACCGGCTTTCACCGCTTCAAACCGTACTCATACGGGTTTTGACCAGATCAAAGCAGGCCAGACCGTCTCAATCGATTTTGACTGGCTCAAACCGGACTCAAACCGGACTAGACCAGCTCAAACCGGTTTTGACAGCTCAAACCGGACTCAAACAGGAACAGACCGGCTCAAACAGGAACAGACCAGCTCAAACCGGCTCACACCAGACCAGAATGGCTCAAACCGGCTCAAACCGGACCAGAACATCTCAAACCGGTTTTCACCGGCTCAAACCGGTCTCATACGGGTTTTGACCAGATCAAACCAGGCCAGACCGGCTCAAACCAATTTTGACCGGCTCAAACCGGACTCAAACCGGCCCAGACCGGTTTCAATCGGTTTTGACAGGCTCAAACCGGACCAGACCGGCTCAAACCGAACCAGACCGGCTGAAACCGGTTTTGACTGGCTCAAACCGGACTAAAATATGACTGGACCGGCTCAAACCGGATCAATCCAGGCCAGACCGGCTCAAACCGGTTTTGACCAGCTCAAACCGGACTCAAACGGGTTTTGACCAAATCAAACCAGGCCAGACTGGCTCAAACCGATTTTGACCGGCTCAAACTGGACTCAAACCCGACCAGCCCGGCTCAAACCGGTTTTGAATGGCTCAAACTGGACTCAAACAGGAACAGACCGGCTCAAACAGTAACAGACCGGCTCAAACCGCTCAAGCCAGACCAGACCGGCTCAAACTGCCTCAAACCTGACCAGAACATCTCAAACCGGCTTTCACCGCCTCAAACCGTACTCATACGGGTTTTGACCAGATCAAAGCAGGCCAGACCGTCTCAATCGATTTTGACTGGCTCAAACCGGACTCAAACCGGACTAGACCGGCTCAAACCGGTTTTGAACGGCTCAAACCGGACTCAAACAGGAACAGACCGGCTCAAACAGGAACAGACCAGCTCAAACCGGCTCACACCAGACCAGAATGGCTCAAACCGGCTCAAACGGACCAGAACATCTCAAACCGGTTTTCACCGCTCAAACCGGTCTCATACGGGTTTTGACCAGATCAAACCAGGCCAGACCTGCTCAAACCGGTTTTGACCGGCTCAAACTGGACTCAAACCCGACCAGACCGGCTCAAACCAATTTTGACCGGCTCAAACAGACTCAAACCGGTTTTGACAGGCTCAAACCGACTAGACCGCTCAAACCGGCTCAAACCGGTTTTGAACGGCTCAAACCGAACCAGACCGCTGAAACCGGTTTTGACCGGCTGAAACCTGACTCAAACCGACCAGAACATCTCAAACCGGTTTCACGGCTCAAACCGCTCAAACCGGTTTTGACGGCTCAAACCGGTTTTGACCGGCTCAAACCGATTTTGACTGGCTCAAACCGGTTTTCACCAGCTCAAACCGACTCATACGGGTTTTGACCAAATCAAACCAGGCCAGACCGCTCAAACCGGTTTTGACCATATTTATCCGGACCAGACCAGCTCAAACCGACTAGACCGCTCAAACCGGTTTTGAACGGCTCAAACTGCTCAAACCGGTTTTGACTGGCTGAAACGGACTCAAACAGGAACAGACCGCTCAAACCGGTTTTGACGGCTCAAACTGCTCAAACCGGTTTTGAACGGCTCAAACCGATTTTGACTGGCTCAAACCGGTTTTCACCAGCTCAAACCGACTCATACGGGTTTTGACCAAATCAAACCAGGCCAGACGGCTCAAACCGGTTTTGACCATATTTATCCGGACCAGACCAGCTCAAACCGCTCAAACCGGTTTTGACTGGCTGAAACCGACTCAAACCGACTAAAACATGACTGGACCGGCTCAAACTGACTCAAACCGACCAGAACATCTCAAACCGGTTTCAC
>JAKFHT010002220.1:0-18556 GCA_023783455.1 Erythrocebus patas
CTCAGAGTTACATCTTTCCTTCAAGAAGCCTTTCGCCACGGCTGTTTTTGTGGAATTGGCAAAGTGATATTTGGAAGCCCATAGAGGGCTGCGTGAAAAGGAAATATATTCCGCTCAAAACTGGAAAGAAGCTTTCTGAGAAACTGCTCTGTGTTCTGTTACTTCATCTCACAGAGTTACATCTTTCCTTCAAGAAGCCTTTCGCTAAGGCTGTTCTTTTGAATTGGCAAGGATATTTGGAAGCCCATAGAGGGCTATGGTGAAAATCGAAATATCTTCCTTTCAAAACTGGAAAGAAGCTTTCTGAGAAACTGCTCTGTGTTCTGTTACTTCATCTCACAGAGTTACATCTTCCTTCAAGAAGCCTTTCGCTAAGGCTGTTCTTGTGAATTGGCAAAGGATATTTGGAAGCCCATAGAGGGCTGCGGTGAAAAAGGAAATATCTTCCGCTCAAAACTGGAAAGAAGCTTGAGAAACTGCTCTGTGTTCTGTTACTTCATCTCACAGAGTTACATCTTTCCTTCAAGAAGCCTTCGCTAAGGCTGTTGTTGTGGAATTGGCAAAGTGATATTTGGAAGCCCATAGAGGGCTATGGTGAAAAAGGAAATATATTCCGCTCAAAACTGGAAAGAAGCTTTCTGAGAAACTGCTCTGTGTTCTGTTAATTCATCTCACAGAGTTACATCTTTCCTTCAAGAAGCCTTTCGCTAAGGCTGTTCTTGTGGAATTGGCAAAGTGATATTTGGAAGCCCATAGAGGCTATGGTGAAAAGGAAATATCTTCCTTTCAAAACTGGAAAGAAGCTTTCTGAGAAACTGCTCTGTGTTCTGTTACTTCATCTCACAGAGTTACATCTTTCCTTCAAGAAGCCTTTCGCTAAGGCTGTTCTTGTGGAATTGGCAAAGTGATATTTGGAAGCCCATAGAGGGCTGCGGTGAAAAGGAAATATCTTCGCTCAAAACTGGAAAGAAGCTTGAGAAACTGCTCTGTGTTCTGTTACTCATCTCACAGAGTTACATCTTTCCTTCACAGTTTTCGCTAAGGCTGTTCTTGTGGAATTGGCAAAGTGATATTTGGAAGCCCATAGAGGGCTATGGTGAAAACGAAATATCTTCCTTCAAAACTGGAAAGAAGCTTGGGAAACTGCTCTGTGTTCTGTTACTTCATCTCACAGAGTTACATCTTTCCATTCAAGAAGCCTTCGCTAAGGCTGTTCTTGTGGAATTGAAAGGATATTTGGAAGCCCATAGAGGGCTATGTTGAAAACGAAATATCTTCCGCTCAAAACTGGAGAGAAACTTTCTGAGAAACTGCTCTATGTTCTGTTAATTCATCTCACAGAGTTACATCTTTCCCTTCAAGAAGCCTTTCGCTAAGGCTGTTGTGGAATTGGCAAAGTGATATTTGGAAGCCCATAGAGGGCTATGGTGAAAAGGAAATATATTCCGCTCAAAACTGGAAAGAAGCTTTCTGAGAAACTGCTCTATGTTCTGTTAATTCATCTCACAGAGTTACATCTTTCCCTTCAAGAAGCCTTTCGCTAAGGCTGTTTTTGTGGAATTGGCAAAGTGATATTTGGAAGTCCATAGAGGGCTATGGTGAAAAGGAAATATCTTCGTTCAAAACTGGAAAAAGCTTGAGAAACTGCTCTGTGTTCTGTTACTTCATCTCACAGAGTTACATCTTTCCTTCAAGAAGCCTTCGCTAAGGATGTTCTTGTGGAATTGGCAAAGTGATATTTGGAAGCCCATAGAGGGCTATGTTGAAAACGAAATATCTTCCGTTGAAAACTGGAAAGAAGCTTGAGAAACTGCTCTGTGTTCTGTTACTTCATCTCACAGAGTTACATCTTTCCTTCAAGAAGCCTTTCGCTAAGGCTGTTTTTGTGGAATTGGCAAAGTGATATTTGGAAGCCCATAGAGGGCTATGGTGAAAAGGAAATATCTTCCGCTCAAAACTGGAAAAAGCTTGAGAAACTGCTCTGTGTTCTGTTACTTCATCTCACAGAGTTACATCTTTCCTTCAAGAAGCCTTCGCTAAGGATGTTCTTGTGGAATTGGCAAAGTGATATTTGGAAGCCCATAGAGGGCTATGTTGAAAACGAAATATCTTCCGTTGAAAACTGGAAAGAAGCTTGAGAAACTGCTCTGTGTTCTGTTACTTCATCTCACAGAGTTACATCTTTCCTTCAAGAAGCCTTTCGCTAAGGCTGTTTTTGTGGAATTGGCAAAGTGATATTTGGAAGCCCATAGAGGGCTATGGTGAAAAGGAAATATCTTCCGCTCAAAACTGGAAAGAAGCTTGAGAAACTGCTCTGTGTTCTGTTAATTCATCTCACAGAGTTACATCTTTCCCTTCAAGAAGCCTTTCGCTAAGGCTGTTCTTGTGTAATTGGCAAAGGATATTTGAAGCCCATAGAGGGCTATGGTGAAAAAAATATCTTCCGTTCAAAACTGGAAAGAAGCTTGGGAAACTGCTCTGTGTTCTGTTACTTCATCTCACAGTGTTACATCTTTCCTTCAAGAAGTTTTCGCTAAGGCTGTTGTGGAATTGGCAAGGTGATATTTGGAAGCCCATAGAGGGCTGGTGAAAAAGGAAATATCTTCCGCTCAAAACTGGAAAGAAGCTTGAGAAACTGCTCTGTGTTCTGTTACTTCATCTCACAGAATTACACCTTTCCTTCAAGAAGCCTTCGCTAAGGCTGTTCTTGTGAATTGGCAAAGGATATTTGGAAGCCCATAGAGGGCTATGGTGAAAAGGAAATATCTTCCTTCAAACTGGAAAGAAGCTTGGGAAACTGCTCTGTGTTCTGTTACTTCATCTCACAGTGTTACATCTTTCCCTTCAAGAAGCCTTTCGCTAAGGCTGTTCTTGTGGAATTGGCAAAGTGATATTTGGAAGCCCATAGAGGGCTATGGTGAAAAAGGAAATATATTCGGTTCAAAACTGGAAAGAAGCTTGAGAAACTGCTCTGTGTTCTGTTAATTCATCTCACAGAGTTACATCTTTCCTTCAAGAAGCCTTTCGCTAAGGCTGTTTTTGTGGAATTGGCAAAGTGATATTTGGAAGCCCATAGAGGGCTATGGTGAAAAGGAAATATATTCGGTTCAAAACTGGAAAGAAGCTTGAGAAACTGCTCTGTGTTCTGTTACTTCATCTCACAGAGTTACATCTTTCCTTCAAGAAGTTTTCGCTAAGGCTGTTCTTGTGGAATTGGCAAAGTGATATTTGGAAGCCCATAGAGGGCTACGGTGAAAAGGAAATATCTTCCGCTCAAAACTGGAAAGAAGCTTGAGAAACTGCTCTGTGTTCTGTTAATTCATCTCACAGAGTTACATCTTTCCTTCAAGAAGCCTTTCGCTAAGGCTGTTCTTGTGGAATTGGAAAAGGATATTTGGAAGCCCATAGAGGGCTATGGTGAAAAGGAAATATCTTCCGCTCAAAACTGGAAAGAAGCTTGAGAAACTGCTCTGTGTTCTGTTACTCATCTCACAGAGTTACATATTTCCTTCAAGAAGCCTTTCGCTAAGGCTGTTCTTGTGGAATTGGCATAGTGATATTTGGAAGCTCATAGAGGGCTAAGGTGAAAAGGAAATATCTTCCGCTCAAAACTGGAAAGAAGCTTGAGAAACTGCTCTGTGTTCTGTTACTCATCTCACAGAGTTACATCTTTCCTTCAAGAAGCCTTCGCTAAGGCTGTTCTTGTGGAATTGGAAAAGGATATTTGGAAGCCCATAGAGGTCTATGGTGAAAAAGGAAATATCTTCCGCTCAAAACTGGAAAGAAGCTTGAGAAACTGCTCTGTGTTCTGTTAATTCATCTCACAGAGTTACATCTTTCCTTCAAGAAGCCTTCGCTAAGGCTGTTCTTGTGGTATTGGCAAAGGATATTTGGATGCCCATAGAGGGCTATGGTGAAAACGAAATATCTTCCTTCAAACTGGAAAGAAGCTTGAGAAACTGCTCTGTGTTCTGTTAATTCATCTCACAGAGTTACATCTTTCCTTCAAGAAGCCTTTCGCTAAGGTTGTTCTTGTGGAATTGGCAAAGGATATTTGGAAGCCCATAGAGGGCTATGGTGAAAAGGAAATATATTCGGTTCAAAACTGGAAAGAAGCTTGAGAAACTGTTTGTGTTCTGTTACTCATCTCACAGAGATACATCTTTCCTTCAAGAAGCCTTTCGCTAAGGCTGTTCTTGTGGAATTGGCAAAGTGATATTTGGAAGCCCATAGAGGGCTACGTGTAAAAGGAAATATCTTCCGCTCAAAACTGGCAAGAAGCTTGAGAAACTTCTATGTTCTGTTAATTCATCTCACAGAGTTACATCTTTCCTTCAAGAAACCTTTCGCTAGGGCTGTTTTTCTGGAATTGGCAAAGGATATTTGGAAGCCCATAGAGTGCTATGGTGAAAAGGAAATATATTCGTTCAAAACTGGAAAGAAGCTTTCTAAGAAACTGCTCTGTGTTCTGTTACTTCATCTCTCAGAGATACATCTTTCCTTCAAGAAGCCTTTCGCTAAGGCTGTTCTTGTGGAATTGGCAAAGTGATATTTGGAAGCCCATAGAGGGCTACGGTGAAAAGGAAACATCTTCCGCTCAAAACTGGAAAGAAGCTTGAGAAACTGCTCTGTGTTCTGTTACTTCATCTCACAGAGTTACATCTTTCCTTCAAGAAGCCTTCGCTAAGGCTGTTCTTGTGGAATTGGCAAAGGATATTTGGAAGCCCATAGAGGGCTATGGTGAAAAGGAAATATCTTCCGCTCAAAACTGGAAAGAAGCTTGAGAAACTGCTCTGTGTTCTGTTAATTCATCTCACAGAGTTACATCTTTCCTTCAAGAAGCCTTCGCTAAGGCTGTTTTGTGGAATTGGCAAGGTATATTTGGAAGCCCATAGAGGGCTATGGTGAAAAAGGAAATATCTTCCGCTCAAAACTGGAAAGAAGCTTGGGAAACTGCTCTGTTCTGTTGCTTCATCTCACAGAGTTACATATTTCCTTCAAGAAGCCTTCGCTAAGGCTGTTCTTGTGGAATTGGCAAGTGATATTTGGAAGCCCATAGAGGGCTATGGTGAAAAAGGAAACATCTTCCGCTCAAAACTGGAAAGAAGCTTGAGAAACTGCTCTGTGTTCTGTTAATTCATCTCACAGAGTTACATCTTCCTTCAAGAAGCCTTTTCGCTTAGGGGTTCTTGTGGAATTGGCAAAGTGATATTTGGAAGCCCATAGAGGGCTATGGTGAAAAAAATATCTTCCTTCAAAACTGGAAAGAAGCTTTCTGAGAAACTGCTCTGTGTTCTGTTACTTCATCTCACAGAGTTACATCTTTCCCTTCAAAAGCCTTTCGCTAAGGCTGTTCTTGTGGAATTAGCAAAGGTATATTTGGAAGCCCATAGAGGGCTATGGGAAAAAGGAAATATATTCGGTTCAAAACTGGAAAGAAGCTTTCTGAAAACTGCTCTGTGTTCTGTTACTTCATCTCACAGAGATACATCTTTCCTTCAAGAAGCCTTTCGCTAAGGCTGTTCTTGTGGAATTAGCAAAGTGATATTTGGAAGCCCATAGAGGCTATGGTGAAAAAAATATCTTCCGTTCAAAACTGGAAAAAGCTTTCTGAGAAACTGCTCTATGTTCTGTTAATTCATCTCACAGAGTTACATCTTTCCTTCAAAAGCCTTTCGCTAGGGCTGTTTTCTGGAATTGGCAAAGTGATATTTGGAAGCCCATAGGGCTATGGTGAAAAATATATTCGGTTCAAAACTGGAAAGAAGCTTTCTAAGAAACTGCTCTGTGTTCTGTTACTTCATCTCTCAGAGATACATCTTTCCCTTCAAGAAGCCTTTCGCTAAGGCTGTTCTTGTGGAATTGGCAAAGTGATATTTCAAAGCCCATAGAGGGCTATGGTGAAAAAGGAAATATCTTCCGTTCAAAACTGGAAAGAAGCTTTCTGAGAAACTGCTCTGTGTTCTGTTACTTCATCTCACAGAGTTACATCTTTCCCTTCAAGCCTTTCGCTAAGGCTGTTTTGTGGAATTAGCAAAGGTATATTTGGAAGCCCATAGATGGCTATGGTGAAAAAGGAAATATCTTCCGTTCAAAACTGGAAAGAAGCTTTCTGAGAAACTGCTCTGTGTTCTGTTACTTCATCTCACAGAGTTACATCTTTCCCTTCAAGAAGCCTTTCGCTAAGGCTGTTCTTGTGGAATTGGCAAAGGATATTTGGAAGCCCATAGAGGGCTATGGTGAAAAAGGAAATATCTTCCGTTCAAAACTGGAAAGAAGCTTTCTGAGAAACTGCTCTGTGTTCTGTTAATTCATCTCACAGAGTTACATCTTTCCCTTCAAGAAGCCTTTCGCTAAGGCTGTTCTTGTGGAATTAGCAAAGGTATATTTGGAAGCCCATAGAGGCTATGGTGAAAAAGGAAATATCTTCCGTTCAAAACTGGAAAGAAGCTTTCTGAGAAACTGCTCTGTGTTCTGTTACTTCATCTCACAGAGTTACATCTTTCCCTTCAAAAGCCTTTCGCTAAGGCTGTTCTTGTGGAATTGGCAAAGATATTTGGAAGCCCATAGAGGGCTATGGTGAAAAAGGAAATATCTTCCGTTCAAAACTGGAAAGAAGCTTTCTGAGAAACTGCTCTGTGTTCTGTTAATTCATCTCACAGAGTTACATCTTTCCCTTCAAGAAGCCTTTCGCTAAGGCTGTTCTTGTGGAATTGGCAAAGTGATATTTGGAAGCCCATAGAGGGCTATGGTGAAAAAGGAAATATCTTCCGTTCAAAACTGGAAAGAAGCTTTCTGAGAAACTGCTCTGTGTTCTGTTGCTTCATCTCACAGAGTTACATCTTTCCCTTCAAGAAGCCTTTCGCTAAGGCTGTTCTTGTGGAATTGGCAAAGTGATATTTGGAAGCCCATAGAGGGCTATGGTGAAAAAGGAAATATCTTCCGTTCAAAACTGGAAAGAAGCTTTCTGAGAAACTGCTCTGTGTTCTGTTAATTCATCTCACAGAGTTACATCTTTCCCTTCAAGAAGCCTTTCGCTAAGGCTGTTCTTGTGGAATTGGCAAAGTGATATTTGGAAGCCCATAGAGGGCTATGGTGAAAAACGAAATATCTTCCTTTCGAAACTGGAAAGAAGCTTTCTGGGAAACTGCTCTGTGTTCTGTTACTTCATCTCACAGAGTTACATCTTTCCCTTCAAGAAGCCTTTCGCTAAGGCTGTTCTTGTGGAATTGGCAAAGGGATATTTGGAAGCCCATAGAGGGCTATGGGAAAAAGGAAATATATTCGGTTCAAAACTGGAAAGAAGCTTTCTGAAAAACTGCTCTGTGTTCTGTTACTTCATCTCACAGAGATACATCTTTCCCTTCAAGAAGCCTTTCGCTAAGGCTGTTCTTGTGGAATTGGCAAAGTGATATTTGGAAGCCCATAGAGGGCTACGGTGTAAAAGGAAATATCATCCGTTCAAAACTGGAAAGAAGCTTTCTGAGAAACTGCTCTATGTTCTGTTAATTCATCTCACAGAGTTACATCTTTCCCTTCAAGAAGCCTTTCGCTAGGGCTGTTTTTCTGGAATTGGCAAAGTGATATTTGGAAGCCCATAGAGGGCTATGGTGAAAAAGGAAATATATTCGGTTCAAAACTGGAAAGAATCTTTCTAAGAAACTGCTCTGTGTTCTGTTACTTCATCTCTCAGAGATACATCTTTCCCTTCAAGAAGCCTTTCGCTAAGGCTGTTCTTGTGGAATTGGCAAAGTGATATTTCAAAGCCCATAGAGGGCTACGGTGAAAAAGGAAACATATTCCGTTCAAAACTGGAAAGAAGCTTTCTGAGAAACTGCTCTGTGTTCTGTTACTTCATCTCACAGAGTTACATCTTTCCCTTCAAGAAGCCTTTCGCTAAGGCTGTTTTTGTGGAATTGGCAAAGGTATATTTGGAAGCCCATAGATGGCTATGGTGAAAAAGGAAATAACTTCCGTTCAAAACTGGAAAGAAGCTTTCTGGGAAACTGCTCTGTGTTCTGTTACTTCATCTCACAGAGTTACATCTTTCCCTTCAAGAAGCCTTTCGCTAAGGCTGTTCTTGTGGAATTGGAAATGGGATATTTGGAAGCCCATAGAGGGCTATGGTGAAAAAGGAAATATCTTCCGTTGAAAACTGGAAAGAAGCTTTCTGAGAAACTGCTCTGTGTTCTGTTAATTCATCTCACAGAGATACATCTTTCCCTTCAAGAAGCCTTTCGCTAAGGCTGTTCTTGTGGAATTGGCAAAGTGATATTTGGAAGCCCATAGAGGGCTATGGTGAAAAAGGAAATATCTTCCGTTCAAAACTGGAATGAAGCTTTCTGAGAAACTGCTCTGTGTTCTGTTACTTCATCTCACAGAGTTACGTCTTTCCCTTCAAGAAGCCTTTCGCTAAGGCTGTTCTTGTGGAATTGGCAAACGGATATTTGGAAGCCCATAGAGGGCTATGGTGAAAAAGGAAATATCTTCCGTTCAAAACTGGAGAGAAGCTTTCTGAGAAACTGCTCTGTGTTCTGTCACTTCATCTCACAGAGTTACATCTTTCCCTTCAAGAAGCCTTTCGCTAAGGCTGTTCTTGTGGAATTGGAAAAGTGATATTTGGAAGCCCATAGAGGGCTATGGTGAAATAGGAAATATCTTCCGTTCAATACTGGAAAGAAGCTTTCTGAGAAACTGCTCTGTGTTCTGTTAATTCATCTCAGAGAGTTACATCTTTCCCTTCAAGAAGCCTTTCGCTAAGGCTGTTCTTGTGTAATCGGCAAAGGGATATTTGGAAGCCCATAGAGGGCTATGGTGAAAAAGGAAATATGTTCGGTTCAAAACTGGAAAAAAGCTTTCTGAGAAACTGCTCTGTGTTCTGTTACTTCATCTCACAGCGTTACATCTTTCCCTTCAAGAAGCCTTTCGCTAAGGCTGTTCTTGTGGAATTGGCAAAGGGATATTTGGAAGCCCATAGAGGGCTATGGTGAAAAAGGAAATATCTTCCGTTCAAAACTGTAGAGAAGCTTTCTGAGAAACTGCTCTATGTTCTGTTAATTCATCTCACAGAGTTACATCTTTCCCTTCAGGAAGCCTTTCGCTAAGGCTGTTCTTGTGGAATTGGCAAAGTGATATTTGGAAGCCCATAGAGGGCTATGGTGAAAAAGGAAATATATTCGGTTCAAAACTGGAAAGAAGCTTTGTAAGAAACTGCTCTGTGTTCTGTCACTTCATCTCACAGAGATACATCTTTCCCTTCTAGAAGCCTTTCGCTAAGGCTGTTCTTGTGGAATTGGCAAAGTGATATTTGGAAGCCCATAGAGTGCTACGGTGAAAAAGGAAATATCTTCCGTTCAAAACTGGAAAGAAGCTTTCTGAGAAACTGCTCTGTGTTCTGTTACTTCATCTCACAGAGTTACCTCTTTCCCTTCAAGAAGCCTTTCACTAAGGCTGTTCTTGTGGAATTGGCAAAGTGATATTTGGAAGCCCATAGAGGGCTGCCGTGAAAAAGGAAATATCTTCCTCTCAAAACTGGAAAGAAGCTTTCTGAGAAACTGCTCTGTGTTCTGTTACTTCATCTCACAGAGTTACATCTTTCCCTTCAAGAAGCCTTTCGCTAAGGCTGTTCTTGTGGAATTGGCAAAGTGATATTTGGAAGCCCATAGAGGGCTGCAGTGAAAAAGGAAATATCTTCCGTTCAAAACTGGAAAGAAGCTTTCTGAGAAACTGCTCTGTGTTCTGTTACTTCATCTCACAGAGTTACATCTTTCCCTTCAAGAAGCCTTTCGCTAAGGCTGTTCTTGTGGAATTGGAAAAGGGATATTTGGAAGCCCATAGAGGGCTATGGTGAAAAAGGAAATATCTTCCGTTCAAAACTGGAAAGAAGCTTTCTGGGAAACTGCTCTGTGTTCTGTTACTTCATCTCACAGAGTTACATCTTTCCCTTCAAGAAGCCTTTCGCTAAGGCTCTTCTTGTGTAATCGGCAAAGGGATATTTGGAAGCCCGTAGAGGGCTATGGTGAAAATCGAAATATCTTCCGTTCAAAACTGGAGAGAAGCTTTCTGGGAAACTGCTCTGTGTTCTGTTACTTCATCTCACAGTGTTACATCTTTCCCTTCAAGAAGTCTTTCGCTAAGGCTGTTCTTGTGGAATTGGCAAAGTGATATTTGGAAGCCCATAGAGGGCTATGGTGAAAAAATATCTTCCGTTCAAAACTGGAAAGAAGCTTTCTGAGAAACTGCTCTGTGTTCTGTTAATTCATCTCACAGAGTTACATCTTTCCCTTCAAGAAGCCTTTCGCTAAGGCTGTTTTTGTGGAATTGGCAAAGGTATATTTGGAAGCCCATAGATGGCTATGGTGAAAAAGGAAATAACTTCCGTTCAAAACTGGAAAGAAGCTTTCTGGGAAACTGCTCTGTGTTCTGTTACTTCATCTCACAGAGTTACATCTTTCCCTTCAAGAAGCCTTTCGCTAAGGCTGTTCTTGTGGAATTGGAAATGGGATATTTGGAAGCCCATAGAGGGCTATGGTGAAAAAGGAAATATCTTCCGTTCAAAACTGGAAAGAAGCTTTCTGAGAAACTGCTCTGTGTTCTGTTAATTCATCTCACAGACTTACATCTTTCCCTTCAAGAAGCCTTTCGCTAAGGCTGTTCTTGTGGAATTGGCAAAGTGATATTTGGAAGCCCATAGAGGGCTATGGTGAAAAAGGAAATATCTTCCGTTCAAAACTGGAATGAAGCTTTCTGAGAAACTGCTCTGTGTTCTGTTACTTCATCTCACAGAGTTACGTCTTTCCCTTCAAGAAGCCTTTCGCTAAGGCTGTTCTTGTGGAATTGGCAAACGGATATTTGGAAGCCCATAGAGGGCTACGGTGAAAAAGGAAATATCTTCCGTTCAAAACTGGAAAGAAGCTTTCTGAGAAACTGCTCTGTGTTCTGTTAATTCATCTCACAGAGTTACATCTTTCCCTTCAAGAAGCCTTTCGCTAAGGCTGTTCTTGTGGAATTGGAAAAGGGATATTTGGAAGCCCATAGAGGGCTATGGTGAAAAAGGAAATATCTTCCGTTCAAAACTGGAAAGAAGCTTTCTGGGAAACTGCTCTGTGTTCTGTTATTTCATCTCACAGAGTTACATATTTCCCTTCAAGAAGCTGTTCGCTAAGGCTGTTGTTGTGGAATTGGCAAAGTGATATTTGGAAGCCCATAGAGGGCTATTTTGAAAAACGAAATATCTTCCTTTCGAAACTGGAAAGAAGCTTTCTGGGAAACTGCTCTGTGTTCTGTTACTTCATCTCACAGAGTTACATCTTTCCCTTCAAGAAGCCTTTCGCTAAGGCTGTTCTTGTGGAATTGGCAAAGGGATATTTGGAAGCCCATAGAGGGCTATGGTGAAAAAGGAAATATATTCGGTTCAAAACTGGAAAGAAGCTTTCTGAAAAACTGCTCTGTGTTCTGTTACTTCATCTCACAGAGATACATCTTTCCCTTCAAGAAGCCTTTCGCTAAGGCTGTTCTTGTGGAATTGGCAAAGTGATATTTGGAAGCCCATAGAGGGCTACGGTGTAAAAGGAAATATCTTCCGTTCAAAACTGGAAAGAAGCTTTCTGAGAAACTGCTCTGTGTTCTGTTAATTCATCTCACAGAGTTACATCTTTCCCTTCAAGAAGCCTTTCGCTAAGGCTGTTTTTGTGGAATTGGCAAAGTGATATTTGGAAGCCCATAGAGGGCTATGGTGAAAAAGGAAATATATTCGGTTCAAAACTGGAAAGAAGCTTTCTAAGAAACTGCTCTGTGTTCTGTTACTTCATCTCTCAGAGATACATCTTTCCCTTCAAGAAGCCTTTCGCTAAGGCTGTTCTTGTGGAATTGGCAAAGTGATATTTGGAAGCCCATAGAGGGCTACGGTGAAAAAGGAAATATCTTCCGTTCAAAACTGGAAAGAAGCTTTCTGAGAAACTGCTCTGTGTTCTGTTACTTCATCTCACAGAGTTACATCTTTCCTTCAAAAGCCTTTCGCTAAGGCTGTTCTTGTGGAATTGGCAAAGATATTTGGAAGCCCATAGAGGGCTATGGTGAAAAAGGAAATATCTTCCGTTCAAAACTGGAAAGAAGCTTTCTGAGAAACTGCTCTGTGTTCTGTTAATTCATCTCACAGAGTTACATCTTTCCCTTCAAGAAGCCTTTCGCTAAGGCTGTTTTTGTGGAATTGGCAAAGGTATATTTGGAAGCCCATAGAGGGCTATGGTGAAAAAGGAAATATCTTCCGTTCAAAACTGGAAAGAAGCTTTCTGGGAAACTGCTCTGTGTTCTGTTGCTTCATCTCACAGAGTTACATATTTCCCTTCAAGAAGCCTTTCGCTAAGGCTGTTCTTGTGGAATTGGAAAAGGGATATTTGGAAGCCCATAGAGGGCTATGGTGAAAAAGGAAATATCTTCCGTTCAAAACTGGAAGAAGCTTTCTGAGAAACTGCTCTGTGTTCTGTTAATTCATCTCACAGAGTTACATCTTTCCTTCAAGAAGCCTTCGCTAAGGCTGTTCTTGTGGAATTGGCAAAGTGATATTTGGAAGCCCATAGAGGGCTATGGTGAAAAAATATCTTCCTTCAAAACTGGAAAGAAGCTTTCTGAAACTGCTCTGTGTTCTGTTACTTCATCTCACAGAGTTACATCTTTCCCTTCAAAAGCCTTTCGCTAAGGCTGTTCTTGTGGAATTAGCAAAGGATATTTGGAAGCCCATAGAGGCTATGGTGAAAAAATATATTCAGTTCAAAACTGGAAAGAAGCTTTCTGAAAAACTGCTCTGTGTTCTGTTACTTCATCTCACAGAGATACATCTTTCCCTTCAAGAAGCCTTTCGCTAAGGCTGTTCTTGTGGAATTAGCAAAGTGATATTTGGAAGCCCATAGAGGCTATGGTGAAAAAGGAAATATCATCCGTTCAAAACTGGAAAGAAGCTTTCTGAGAAACTGCTCTATGTTCTGTTAATTCATCTCACAGAGTTACATCTTTCCCTTCAAAAGCCTTTCGCTAGGCTGTTTTCTGGAATTGGCAAAGTGATATTTGGAAGCCCATAGAGGCTATGGTGAAAAAGGAAATATATTCGTTCAAAACTGGAAAGAAGCTTTCTAAGAAACTGCTCTGTGTTCTGTTACTTCATCTCTCAGAGATACATCTTTCCTTCAAGAAGCCTTTCGCTAAGGCTGTTCTTGTGGAATTGGCAAAGTGATATTTGGAAGCCCATAGATGGCTATGGTGAAAAGGAAATATCTTCCGTTCAAAACTGGAAAGAAGCTTTCTGGGAAACTGCTCTGTGTTCTGTTACTTCATCTCACAGAGTTACATCTTTCCTTCAAGAAGCCTTTCGCTAAGGCTGTTCTTGTGGAATTGGAAAGGGATATTTGGAAGCCCATAGAGGCTATGGTGAAAAAATATCTTCCGTTCAAAACTGGAAAGAAGCTTTCTGAGAAACTGCTCTGTGTTCTGTTAATTCATCTCACAGACTTACATCTTTCCCTTCAAAAGCCTTTCGCTAAGGCTGTTCTTGTGGAATTGGCAAAGTGATATTTGGAAGCCCATAGGGCTATGGTGAAAAGGAAATATCTTCCGTTCAAAACTGGAATGAAGCTTTCTGAGAAACTGCTCTGTGTTCTGTTACTTCATCTCACAGAGTTACATCTTTCCTTCAAAAGCCTTTCGCTAAGGCTGTTCTTGTGGAATTGGCAAAGTGATATTTGGAAGCCCATAGAGGGCTATGGTGAAAAAATATCTTCCGTTCAAAACTGGAAAGAAGCTTTCTGAGAAACTGCTCTGTGTTCTGTCACTTCATCTCACAGAGTTACATCTTTCCTTCAAGAAGCCTTTCGCTAAGGCTGTTCTTGTGGAATTGGAAAAGTGATATTTGGAAGCCCATAGAGGGCTATGGTGAAAAGGAAATATCTTCCGTTCAAAACTGGAAAGAAGCTTTCTGAGAAACTGCTCTGTGTTCTGTTAATTCATCTCACAGAGTTACATCTTTCCCTTCAAGAAGCCTTTCGCTAAGGCTGTTCTTGTGGAATTGGCAAAGTGATATTTGGAACCCCATAGAGGGCTATGGTGAAAAGAAATATCTTCCTTTCAAAACTGGAAAAAGCTTTCTGAGAAACTGCTCTGTGTTCTGTTACTTCATCTCACAGTGTTACATCTTTCCTTCAAGAAGCCTTTCGCTAAGGCTGTTCTTGTGGAATTGGCAAAGTGATATTTGGAAGCCCATAGAGGGCTATGGTGAAAAGGAAATATCTTCCGTTCAAAACTGGAAAGAAGCTTTCTGAGAAACTGCTCTGTGTTCTGTTAATTCATCTCACAGAGTTACATCTTTCCCTTCAAGAAGCCTTTCGCTAAGGCTGTTCTTGTGGAATTGGAAAAGGGATATTTGGAAGCCCATAGAGGGCTACGGTGAAAAAGGAAATATTTCCGTTCAAAACTGGAGAGAAGCTTTCTGAGAAACTGCTCTATGTTCTGTTAATTCATCTCACAGAGTTACATCTTTCCCTTCAAGAAGCCTTTCGCTAAGGCTGTTTTTGTGGAATTGGCAAAGTGATATTTGGAAGCCCATAGAGGGCTACGGTGAAAAAGGAAATATGTTCGGTTCAAAACTGGAAAAAAGCTTTCTGAGAAACTGCTCTGTGTTCTGTTACTTCATCTCACAGCGTTACATCTTTCCCTTCAAGAAGCCTTTCGCTAAGGCTGTTCTTGTGGAATTGGCAAAGGGATATTTGGAAGCCCATAGAGGGCTATGGTGAGAAAGGAAATATCTTCCGTTCCAAACTGTAGAGAAGCTTTCTGAGAAACTGCTCTATGTTCTGTTAATTCATCTCACAGAGTTACATCTTTCCCTTCAGGAAGCCTTTCGCTAAGGCTGTTCTTGTGGAATTGGCAAAGTGATATTTGGAAGCCCATAGAGGGCTAAGGTGAAAAAGGAAATATATTCGGTTCAAAACTGGAAAGAAGCTTGAGAAACTGCTCTGTGTTCTGTTACTTCATCTCACAGAGATACATCTTTCCTTCAAGAAGCCTTTCGCTAAGGCTGTTCTTGTGGAATTGGCAAAGTGATATTTGGAAGCCCATAGAGGCTACTTTGAAAAAGGAAATATCTTCCGTTCAAAACTGGAAGAAGCTTTCTGAGAAACTGCTCTGTGTTCTGTTACTTCATCTCACAGAGTTACATCTTTCCTTCAAAGCCTTTCGCTAAGGCTGTTCTTGTGGAATTGGCAAAGTGATATTTGGAAGCCCATAGGGGCTATGGTGAAAAGGAAATATCTTCCTTTCAAAACTGGAAAGAAGCTTTCTGAGAAACTGCTCTGTGTTCTGTTACTTCATCTCACAGGTTACATCTTTCCTTCAAAGCCTTTCGCTAAGGCTGTTCTTGTGGAATTAGCAAAGTGATATTTGGAAGCCCATAGAGGGCTGCCGTGAAAAGGAAATATCTTCCTCAAAACTGGAAAGAAGCTTTCTGAGAAACTGCTCTGTGTTCTGTTACTTCATCTCACAGAGTTACATCTTTCCTTCAAGAAGCCTTTCGCTAAGGCTGTTCTTGTGGAATTGGCAAAGTGATATTTGGAAGCCCATAGAGGACTATGGTGAAAAGGAAATATCTTCCGTTCAAAACTGGAAAGAAGCTTTCTGAAACTGCTCTGTGTTCTGTTACTTCATCTCACAGAGTTACATCTTTCCTTCAAGAAGCCTTTCGCTAAGGCTGTTCTTGTGGAATTGGCAAAGTGATATTTGGAAGCCCATAGAGGCTATGGTGAAAAGGAAATATCTTCCGTTCAAAACTGGAAAAAGCTTTCTGAGAAACTGCTCTGTGTTCTGTTACTTCATCTCACAGAGTTACATCTTTCCTTCAAGAAGCCTTTCGCTAAGGCTGTTCTTGTGGAATTGGCAAAGTGATATTTGGAAGCCCATAGAGGGCTATGGTGAAAAGGAAATATCTTCCGTTCAAAACTGGAGAGAAGCTTTCTGAGAAACTGCTCTGTGTTCTGTTACTTCATCTCACAGAGTTACATCTTTCCGTTCAAGAAGCCTTTCGCTAAGGCTGTTCTTGTGGAATTGGCAAAGGATATTTGGAAGCCCATAGAGGGCTATGGTGAAAAGGAAATATCTTCCGTTCAAAACTGGAATGAAGCTTTCTGAGAAACTGCTCTGTGTTCTGTTACTTCATCTCACAGAGTTACATCTTTCCTTCAAGCCTTTCGCTAAGGCTGTTCTTGTGGAATTGGCAAGTGATATTTGGAAGCCCATAGAGGCTATGGTGAAAAGGAAATATCTTCCGTTCAAAACTGGAAAGAAGCTTTCTGAGAAACTGCTCTGTGTTCTGTTACTTCATCTCACAGAGTTACATCTTTCCCTTCAAGAAGCCTTTCGCTAAGGCTGTTCTTGTGGAATTGGCAAAGGGATATTTGGAAGCCCATAGAGGGCTATGTTGAAAATCGAAATATCTTCCTTTCGAAACTGGAAAGAAGCTTGAGAAACTGCTCTGTGTTCTGTTACTCATCTCACAGAGTTACATCTTTCCTTCAAGAAGCCTTTCGCTAAGGCTGTTCTTGTGGAATTGGAAAAGGATATTTGGAAGCCCATAGAGGGCTATGGTGAAAAGGAAATATCTTCCGCTCAAAACTGGAAAGAAGCTTGAGAAACTGCTCTGTGTTCTGTTAATTCATCTCACAGAGTTACATCTTTCCTTCAAGAAGCCTTTCGCTAAGGCTGTTCTTGTGGAATTGGCAAAGTGATATTTGGAACCCCATAGAGGGCTATGGTGAAAAAGGAAATATCTTCCTTTCGAAACTGGAAAGAAGCTTGGGAAACTGCTCTGTGTTCTGTTACTCATCTCACAGAGTTACATCTTTCCTTCAAGAAGCCTTTCGCTAAGGCTGTTCTTGTGGAATTGGCAAAGGATATTTGGAAGCCCATAGAGGGCTATGGTGAAAAAGGAAATATCTTCCGTTCAAAACTGGAGAGAAGGTTTCTGAGAAACTGCTCTATGTTCTGTTAATTCATCTCACAGAGTTACATCTTTCCCTTCAAGAAGCCTTTCGCTAAGGCTGTTCTTGTGGAATTGGCAAAGTGATATTTGGAAGCCCATAGAGGGCTGCCATGAAAAAGGAAATATCTTCCGTTCAAAACTGGAAAGAAGCTTTCTGAGAAACTGCTCTGTGTTCTGTTAATTCATCTCACAGAGTTACATCTTTCCCTTCAAGAAACCTTTCGCTAAGGCTGTTTTTGTGGAATTGGCAAAGTGATATTTGGAAGCCCATAGAGGGCTATGGTGAAAAAGGAAATATATTAGGTTCAAAACTGGAAAGAAGCTTTCTGAGAAACTGCTCTGTGTTCTGTTACTTCATCTCACAGAGATACATCTTTCCCTTCAAGAAGCCTTTCGCTAAGGCTGTTCTTGTGGAATTGGCAAAGTGATATTTGGAACCCCATAGAGGGCTATGGTGAAAATCGAAATATCTTCCTTTCGAAACTGGAAAGAAGCTTTCTGGGAAACTGCTAGGTGTTCTGTTACTTCATCTCACAGTGTTACATCTTTGCCTTCAAGAAGCCTTTCGCTAAGGCTGTTCTTGTGGAATTGGCAAAGTGATATTTGGAAGCCCATAGAGGGCTGCGGGGAAAAAGGAAATATCTTCAGTTCAAAACTGGAAGAAGCTTTCTGAGAAACTGCTCTGTGTTCTGTTACTTCATCTCACAGAGATACATCTTTCCTTCAAAAGCCTTTCGCTAAGGCTGTTCTTGTGGAATTGGCAAAGGATATTTGAAGCCCATAGAGGCTATGGTGAAAAGGAAATATCTTCCTTCAAAACTGGAAAGAAGCTTTCTGAAACTGCTCTGTGTTCTGTTAATTCATCTCACAGAGATACATCTTTCCTTCAAAAGCCTTTCGCTAAGGCTGTTCTTGTGGAATTGGAAAAGGATATTTGGAAGCCCATAGAGGGCTACGGTGAAAAGGAAATATCTTCGTTCAAAACTGGAAAGAAGCTTTCTGGGAAACTGCTCTGTGTTCTGTTAATTCATCTCACAGAGATACATCTTTCCTTCAAAAGCCTTTCGCTAAGGCTGTTCTTGTGGAATTGGCAAAGGATATTTGGAAGCCCATAGGGCTATGGTGAAAAGGAAATATCTTCAGTTCAAAACTGGAAAGAAGCTTGAGAAACTGCTCTATGTTCTGTTAATTCATCTCACAGAGATACATCTTTCCTTCAAAAGCCTTTCGCTAAGGCTGTTCTTGTGGAATTGGAAAAGGATATTTGGAAGCCCATAGGGCTATGGTGAAAAGGAAATATCTTCAGTTCAAAACTGGAAGAAGCTTTCTGGGAAACTGCTCTGTGTTCTGTTAATTCATCTCACAGAGATACATCTTTCCTTCAAAAGCCTTTCGCTAAGGCTGTTTTTGTGGAATTGGCAAAGGATATTTGGAAGCCCATAGGGCTATGGTGAAAAGGAAATATCTTCCTTTCAAAACTGGAAGAAGCTTTCTGAGAAACTGCTCTATGTTCTGTTAATTCATCTCACAGAGATA
>JAKFHT010002221.1:0-18551 GCA_023783455.1 Erythrocebus patas
TGTGTTCTGTTAATTCATCTCACAGAGTTACATATTTCCTTCAAGAAGCCTTTCGCTAAGGTGTTCTTGTGGAATTGGCAAAGTGATACTTGGAAGCCCATAGAGGCTATGGTGAAAAAAGGAATATCTTCCGTTCAAAACTGGAAAGAAGCTTTCTGAGAAACTGCTCTGTGTTCTGCTAATTCATCTCACAGAGTTACATCTTTCCCTTCAAGAAGCCTTCGCTAAGGCTGTTCTTGTGGAATTGGCAAAGTGATATTTGGAAGCCCATAGAGGGCTATGGTGAAAAGGAAATATCTTCCGTTCAAAACTGGAAAGAAGCTTGAGAAACTGCTCTGTGTTCTGTTAATTCATCTCACAGAGTTACATCTTTCCCTTCAAGAAGCCTTCGCTAAGGCTGTTCTTGTGGAATTGGCATAGTGATATTTGGAAGCCCATAGAAGGCTATGGAGAAAAAGGAAATATCTTCCGTTCAAAACTGGAAAGAAGCTTTGTGAGAAACTGTTCTGTGTTCTCTTAATTCATCTCACAGAGTTACATCTTTCCCTTCAAGAAAGCCTTCGCTAAGGCTGTTCTTGAGGAATTGGCAAAGCGATATTTGAAGCCCATAGAGGGCTATGGTGAAAAGGAAATATCTTCCGTTCAAAACTGGAAAGAAGCTTCCTGAGAAACTGCTCTGTGTTCTGCTAATTCATCTCATAGAGTTACATCTTTCCCTTCAAGAAGCCTTTCGCTAAGGCTGTTCTTGTGGAATTGGCAAAGGGATATTTGGAAGGCCATAGAGGGCTATGGAGAAAAAGGAAATATCTTCCGTTCAAAACTGGAAAGAAGCTTTCTGAGAAACTGCTCTGTGTTCTCTTAATTCATCTCACAGAGTTACATCTTTCCCTTCAAGAAGCCTTGCGCTAAGGCTGTTCTTGAGGAATTGGCAAAGCGATATTTGGAAGCCCATAGAGGGGTATGGTGAAAAAGGAAATATCTTCCGTTCAAAACTGGAAAGAAGCTTTCTGAGAAACTGCTCTGTGTTCTGTTAATTCATCTCACAGAGTTACATCTTTCCCTTCAAGAAGCCTTCGCTAAGGCTGTTCTTGTGAATTGGCAAAGGATATTTGGAAGCCCATAGAGGGCTATGGTGAAAAAGGAAATATCTTCCGCTCAAAACTGGAAAGAATCTTTCTGAGAAACTGCTCTGTGTTCTGTTAATTCATCTCACAGCGTTCCATCTTTACCTTCAAGAAGCCTTTCGCTAAGGCTGTTCTTGTGGAATTCGCAAAGGATATTTGGAACCCCTAGAGGGCTATGGTGAAAAGGAAATATCTTCCGCTCAAAACTGGAAAGAAGCTTGAGAAACTGCTCTGTGTTCTGTTAATTCATCTCACAGAGTTACATCTTTCCTTCACAGCCTTTCGCTAAGGCTGTTCTTGTGGAATTGGCAAAGTGATATTTGGAAGCCCATAGAGGGCTATGGTGAAAAAGGAAATATCTTCCGCTCAAAACTGGAAAGAAGCTTGAGAAACTGCTCTGTGTTCTGTTAATTCATCTCACAGAGTTACATCTTTCCTTCAAGAAGCCTTCGCTAAGGCTGTTCTTGTGGAATTGGCAAAGGATATTTTAAGGCCATAGAGTTCTATGGAGAAAAGGAAGTATCTTCCGCTCAAAACTGGAAAGAAGCTTTCTGAGAATCTGCTCTGTGTTCTGTTAATTCATCTCACAGAGTTACATCTTTCCCTTCAAGAGCCTTTCGCTAAGGCTGTTCTTGTGGAATTGGCAAGGATATTTGGAAGCCCATAGAGGGCTATGGTGAAAAGGAAATATCTTCCGTTCAAAACTGGAAAGAAGCTTTCTGAGAAACTGCTCTGTGTTCTGTTAATTCATCTCACAGAGTTCCATCTTCCCCTTCAAGAAGCCTTCGCTAAGGCTGTTCTTGTGGAATTGGCAAAGGATATTTGGAAGCCCATAGAGGGCTATGGTGAAAAGGAAATATCTTCCGTTCAAAACTGGAAAGAAGCTTGAGAAACTGCTCTCTGTTCTGTTAAATCACCTCACAGAGTTACATCTTTCCTTCAAGAAGCCTTCGCTAAGGCTGTTCTTGTGGAATTGGCAAAGGATATTTGGAAGCCCATAGAGGGCTATGGTGAAAAGGAAATATCTTCCGTTCAAAACTGGAAAGAAGCTTTCTGAGAAACTGCTCTGTGTTCTGTTAATTCATCTCACAGAGTTACATCTTTAACTTCAAGAAGCCTTTCGCTAAGGCTGTTCTTGTGGAATTGGCAAAGTGATATTTGGAAGCCCATAGAGGGCTATGGTGAAAAGGAAATATCTTCCGCTCAAAACTGGAAAGAAGCTTTCTGAGAAACTGCTCTGTGTTCTGTTAATTCATCTCACAGAGTTACATATTTCCCTTCAAGAAGCCTTTCGCTAAGGTGTTCTTGTGGAATTGGCAAAGTGATACTTGGAAGCCCATAGAGGGCTATGGTGAAAAAGGAAATATCTTCCGCTCAAAACTGGAAAGAAGCTTGAGAAACTGCTCTGTGTTCTGCTAATTCATCTCACAGAGTTACATCTTTCCTTCAAGAACCCTTTCGCTAAGGCTGTTCTTGTGGAATTGGAAAAGTGATATTTGGAAGCCCATAGAGGGCTATGGTGAAAAAGGAAATATCTTCCGCTCAAAACTGGAAAGAAGCTTGAGAAACTGCTCTGTGTTCTGTTAATTCATCTCACAGAGTTACATCTTTAACTTCAAGAAGCCTTCGCTAAGGCTGTTCTTGTGGAATTGGCAAAGTGATATTTGGAAGCCCATAGAGGGCTATGGTGAAAAGGAAATATCTTCCGCTCAAAACTGGAAAGAAGCTTTGTGAGAAACTGTTTTGTGTTCTCTTAATTCATCTCACGGAGTTACATCTTTCCCTTCAAGAAAGCTTTCGCTAAGGCTGTTCTTGAGGAATTGGCAAAGCGATATTTGGAAGCCCATAGAGGGCTATGGTGAAAAAGGAAATATCTTCCGTTCAAAACTGGAAAGAAGCTTCCTGAGAAACTGCTCTGTGTTCTGCTAATTCATCTCATAGAGTTACATCTTTCCCTTCAAGAAGCCTTTCGCTAAGGCTGTTCTTGTGGAATTGGCAAAGGATATTTGGAAGGCCATAGGGCTATGGAGAAAAGGAAATATCTTCCGTTCAAAACTGGAAAGAAGCTTTCTGAGAAACTGCTCTGTGTTCTCTTAATTCATCTCACAGAGTTACATCTTTCCCTTCAAGAAGCCTTGCGCTAAGGCTGTTCTTGAGGAATTGGCAAAGCGATATTTGGAAGCCCATAGAGGCTATGGTGAAAAGGAAATATCTTCCGTTGAAAACTGGAAAGAAGCTTTCTGAGAAACTGCTCTGTGTTCTGTTAATTCATCTCACAGAGTTACATCTTTCCTTCAAGAAGCCTTCGCTAAGGCTGTTCTTGTGGAATTGGCAAAGGTATATTTGGAAGCCCATAGAGGGCTATGGTGAAAAAGGAAATATCTTCCGTTCAAAACTGGAAAGAAGCTTTCTGAGAAACTACTCTGTGTTCTGTTAATTCATCTCACAGAGTTACATCTTTCCTTCAAGAAGCCTTCGCTAAGGCTGTTCTTGTGGAAATGGCAAAGGATATTTTAAGGCCATAGAGGGCTATGGAGAAAAAGGAAATATCTTCCGTTGAAAACTGGAAAGAAGCTTTCTGAGAAACTACTCTGTGTTCTGTTAATTCATCTCACAATGTTACATCTTTCCCTTCAAGAAGCCTTTCGCTAAGGCTGTTCTTGAGGAATTGGCAAAGCGATATTTGGAAGCCCATAGAGGGCTATGGTGAAAAAGGAAATATCTTCCGTTCAAAACTGGAAAGAAGCTTTCTGAGAAACTGCTCTGTGGTCTGTTAATTCATCTCACAGAGTTACATCTTTCCCTTCAAGAAGCCTTTCGCTAAGGCTGTTCTTGTGGAATTGGCAAAGGGATATTTGGAAGCCCATAGATTGCTATGGTGAAAAAGGAAATATCTTCCGTTCAAAACTGGAAAGAAGCTTTCTGAGAAACTGCTCTGTGTTCTCTTAATTCATCTCACAGAGTTACATCTTTCCCTTAAAGAAGCCTTTCGCTAAGGCTGTTCTTGTGGAATTGGCAAAAGGATATTTGGAAGCCCATAGAGGGCTATGGTGGAAAAGGAAATATCTTCCGTTGAAAACTGGAAAGAAGCTTTCTGAGAAACTGCTCTGTGTTCTGTTAATTCATCTCAAAGAGTTACATCTTTCCCTTCAAAAAGCCTTCGCTAAGGCTGTTCTTGTGGAATTAGCAAAGGATATTTGGAAGACCATAGAGGCTATGGTGAAAAATATCTTCCGTTCAAAACTGGAAAGAATCTTTCTGAGAAACTGCTCTGTGTTCTGTTAATTCATCTCACAGAGTTCCATCTTTACCTTCAAGAAGCCTTTCGCTAAGGCTGTTCTTGTGGAATTAGCAAAGGATATTTGGAACCCCTAGAGGGCTATGGTGAAAAGGAAATATCTTCCGTTCAAAACTGGAAAGAAGCTTTCTGAGAAACTGCTCTGTGTTCTGCTAATTCATCTCACAGGTTACATCTTTCCTTCAAAGCCTTTCGCTAAGGCTGTTCTTGTGGAATTGGAAAAGTGATATTTGGAAGCCCATAGAGGGCTATGGTGAAAAAGGAAATATCTTCCGTTCAAAACTGGAAAGAAGCTTTCTGAGAAACTGCTCTGTGTTCTGTTAATTCATCTCACAGAGTTACATCTTTCCCTTCAAGAAGCCTTTCGCTAAGGCTGTTCTTGTGGAATTGGCATAGTGATATTTGGAAGCCCATAGAAGGCTATGGAGAAAAAGGAAATATCTTCCGTTCAAAACTGGAAAGAAGCTTTGTGAGAAACTGTTTTGTGTTCTCTTAATTCATCTCACGGAGTTACATCTTTCCCTTCAAGAAAGCTTTCGCTAAGGCTGTTCTTGAGGAATTGGCAAAGCGATATTTGGAAGCCCATAGAGGGCTATGGTGAAAAAGGAAATATCTTCCGTTCAAAACTGGAAAGAAGCTTCCTGAGAAACTGCTCTGTGTTCTGCTAATTCATCTCATAGAGTTACATCTTTCCCTTCAAGAAGCCTTTCGCTAAGGCTGTTCTTGTGGAATTGGCAAAGGGATATTTGGAAGGCCATAGAGGGCTATGGAGAAAAAGGAAATATCTTCCGTTCAAAACTGGAAAGAAGCTTTCTGAGAAACTGCTCTGTGTTCTCTTAATTCATCTCACAGAGTTACATCTTTCCCTTCAAGCCTTTCGCTAAGGCTGTTCTTGTGGAATTAGCATAGTGATATTTGGAAGCCCATAGAAGGCTATGGAGAAAAGGAAATATCTTCCGTTCAAAACTGGAAAGAAGCTTTGTGAGAAACTGTTTTGTGTTCTCTTAATTCATCTCACGGAGTTACATCTTTCCCTTCAAGAAAGCTTCATCAGGCTGTTCTTGAGGAATTGGCAAGCGATATTTGGAAGCCCATAGAGGGCTATGGTGAAAAGGAAATATCTTCCGTTCAAAACTGGAAAGAAGCTTCCTGAGAAACTGCTCTGTGTTCTGCTAATTCATCTCATAGAGTTACATCTTTCCCTTCAAGCCTTTCGCTAAGGCTGTTCTTGTGGAATTGGCAAAGGGATATTTGGAAGGCCATAGAGGGCTATGGAGAAAAGGAAATATCTTCCGTTCAAAACTGGAAAGAAGCTTTCTGAGAAACTGCTCTGTGTTCTCTTAATTCATCTCACAGAGTTACATCTTTCCCTTCAAGAAGCCTTGCGCTAAGGCTGTTCTTGAGAATTGGCAAAGCGATATTTGGAAGCCCAGAGGGTATGGTGAAAAAGGAAATATCTTCCGTTGAAAACTGGAAGAAGCTTTCTGAGAAACTGCTCTGTGTTCTGTTAATTCATCTCACAGAGTTACATCTTTCCCTCAAGAAGCCTTCGCTAAGGCTGTTCTTGTGGAATTGGCAAAGGTATATTTGGAAGCCCATAGAGGGCTATGGTGAAAAAGGAAATATCTTCCGTTCAAAACTGGAAAGAAGCTTTCTGAGAAACTACTCTGTGTTCTGTTAATTCATCTCACAGGTTACATCTTTCCCTTCAAGCCTTTCGCTAAGGCTGTTCTTGTGGAAATGGCAAAGGGATATTTTAAGGCCATAGAGGGCTATGGAGAAAAAGGAAATATCTTCCGTTGAAAACTGGAAAGAAGCTTTCTGAGAAACTGCTCTGTGTTCTCTTAATTCATCTCACAATGTTACATCTTTCCCTTCAAGAAGCCTTTCGCTAAGGCTGTTCTTGAGGAATTAGCAAAGCGATGTTGGAAGCCCATAGGGCTATGGTGAAAAAGGAAATATCTTCCGTTCAAAACTGGAAAGAAGCTTTCTGAGAAACTGCTCTGTGGTCTGTTAATTCATCTCACAGAGTTACATCTTTCCTTCAAAAGCCTTCGCTAAGGCTGTTCTTGTGGAATTAGCAAAGGATATTTGGAAGCCCATAGATTGCTATGGTGAAAAAGGAAATATCTTCCGTTCAAAACTGGAAAGAAGCTTTCTGAGAAACTGCTCTGTGTTCTCTTAATTCATCTCACAGAGTTACATCTTTCCCTTAAAGAAGCCTTTCGCTAAGGCTGTTCTTGTGGAATTGGCAAAAGGATATTTGGAAGCCCATAGAGGGCTATGGTGGAAAAGGAAATATCTTCCGTTGAAAACTGGAAAGAAGCTTTCTGAGAAACTGCTCTGTGTTCTGTTAATTCATCTCAAAGAGTTACATCTTTCCCTTCAAGAAGCCTTTCGCTAAGGCTGTTCTTGTGGAATTGGCAAAGGGATATTTGGAAGACCATAGAGGGCTATGGTGAAAAAGGAAATATCTTCCGTTCAAAACTGGAAAGAATCTTTCTGAGAAACTGCTCTGTGTTCTGTTAATTCATCTCACAGAGTTCCATCTTTACCTTCAAGAAGCCTTTCGCTAAGGCTGTTCTTGTGGAATTCGCAAAGGGATATTTGGAACCCCTAGAGGGCTATGGTGAAAAAGGAAATATCTTCCGTTCAAAACTGGAAAGAAGCTTCCTGAGAAACTGCTCTGTGTTCTGTTAATTCATCTCACAGAGTTACATCTTTCCCTTCAAGAAGCCTTTCGCTAAGGCTGTTCTTGTGGAATTGGCAAAAGGATATTTGGAAGCCCATAGAGGGCTATGGTGAAAAAGGAAATATCTTCCGGTTATAACTGGGAAGAATCTTTCTGAGAAACTGCTCTGTGTTCTGTTAATTCATCTCACAGAGTTACATCTTTAACTTCAAGAAGCCTTTCGCTAAGGCTGTTCTTTTGGAATTGGCAGTGATATTTGGAAGCCCATAGAGGGCTATGGTGAAAAAGGAAATATCTTCCGTTGAAAACTGGAAAGAAGCTTTCTGAGAAACTGCTCTGTGTTCTGTTAATTCATCTCACAGAGTTACATCTTTCCTTCAAAGCCTTTCGCTAAGGCTGTTCTTGTGGAATTAGCAAGGGATATTTGGAAGCCCATAGAGGGCTATGGTGAAAAAGGAAATATCTTCCGTTCAAAACTGGAAAGAAGCTTTCTGAGAAACTGCTCTGTGTTCTGTTAATTCATCTCACAGTGTTACATCTTTCCCTTCAAGAAGCCTTTCGCTAAGGCTGTTCTTGAGGAATTGGCAAAGCGATATTTGGAAGCCCATAGAGGGCTATGGTGAAAAAGGAAATATCTTCCGTTCAAAACTGGAAAGAAGCTTTCTGAGAAACTGCTCTGTGTTCTGTTAATTCATCTCACAGAGTTACATCTTTCCCTTCAAGAAGCCTTTCGCTAAGGCTGTTCTTGTGGAATTGGCAAAGGGATATTTGGAAGCCCATAGAAGGGTATGGTGAAAAAGGAATTATCTTCCGTTCAAAACTGGAAAGAAGCTTTCTGAGAAACTGCTCTGTGTTCTGTTAATTCATCTCACAGAGTTACATCTTTAACTTCAAGAAGCCTTTCGCTAAGGCTGTTCTTGTGGAATTGGCAAAGTGATATTTGGAAGCCCATAGAGGGCTATGGTGAAAAAGGAAATATATTCCGTTGAAAACTGGAAAGAAGCTTTCTGAGAAACTGCTCTGTGTTCTGTTAATTCATCTCACAGAGTTACATCTTTCCCTTCAAGAAGCCTTTCGCTAAGGTTGTTCTTGTGGAATTGGCAAAGTGATATTTGGAAGCCCATAGACGGCTATGGTGAAAAAGGAAATATCTTCCGTTTAAAACTGGAAAGAATCTTCCTGAGAAACTGCTCTGTGTTCTGTTAATTCATCTCACAGAGTTACATCTTTCCCTTCAAGAAGCTTTTCGCTAAGACTGTTCTTGTGGAATTGGCAAAGGGATATTTGGAAGCCCATAGAGGGCTATGGTGAAAAAGGAAATATCTTCCGTTCAAAACTGGAAAGAAGCTTTCTGAGAAACTGCTCTGTGTTCTGCTAATTCATCTCACAGAGTTACATCTTTCCCTTCAAGAAGCCTTTCGCTAAGGCTGTTCTTGTGGAATTGGCAAAGTTATATTTGTAAGCCCATAGAGGGCTATGGTGAAAAAGGAAATATCTTCCTTTGAAAACTGGAAAGAAGCTTTCTGAGAAACTGCTCTGTGTTCTGTTAATTCGTCTCACAGAGTTACATCTTTCCCTTCAAGAAGCCTTTCGCTAAGGCTGTTCTTTTGGAATTTGCAAAAGGATATTTGGAAGCCCATACAGGGCTATGGTGAAAAAGGAAATATCTTCCGTTGAAAACTGTAAAGAATCTTTCTGAGAAACTGCTCTGTGTTCTCTTAATTCATCTCACAGAGTTACATCTTTCCCTTCAAGAAACCTTTCGCTAAGGCTGTTCTTGAGTAATTGGCAAAGCGATATTTGGAAGCCCATAGAGGGCTATGGTGAAAAAGGAAATATCTTCCGTTCAAAACTGGAAAGAAGCTTTCTGAGAAACTGCTCTGTGTTCTGTTAATTCATCTCACAGAGTTACCTCTTTCCCTTCAAGAAGCCTTTCGCTAAGGCTCTTCTTGTTGAATTGGCAAAGGGATATTTGGAAGCCCATAGAGGGCTATGGTGAAAAAGGAAATATTTTCCTTTGAAAACTGGAAAGAAGCTTTCTGAGAAACTGCTCTGTGTTCTGTTAATTCATCTCACAGAGTTATATCTTTCCCTTCAAGAAGCCTTTCGCTAAGGCTGTTCTTGTAGAATTGGCAAAGGGATATTTGGAAGCCCATAGAGGGCTATGGTGAAAAGGATATATCTTCCGTTCAAAACTGGAAAGAAGCTTTCTGAGAAACTGCTCTGTGTTCTGTTAATTCATCTCAAAGAGTTACATCTTTAACTTCAAGAAGCCTTTCGCTAAGGCTGTTCTTGTGGAATTGGCAAAGTGATATTTGGAAGCCCATAGAGGCTATGGTGAAAAAGGAAATATCTTCCGTTCAAAACTGGAAAGAAGCTTTCTGAGAAACTGCTCTGTGTTCTGTTAATTCATCTCACAGAGTTACATCTTTAACTTCAAAGCCTTTCGCTAAGGCTGTTCTTGTGGAATTGGCAAAGTGATATTTGGAAGCCCATAGAGGGCTATGGTGAAAAAGGAAATATCTTCCGTTGAAAACTGGAAAGAAACTTTCTGAGAAACTGCTCTGTGTTCTGTTAATTCATCTCACAGGTTACATCTTTCCTTCAAGAAGCCTTTCGCTAAGGCTGTTCTTGTGGAATTGCAAAGTGATATTTGGAAGCCCATAGAGGGCTATGGTGAAAAAGGAAATATCTTCCGTTGAAAACTGGAAAGAAGCTTTCTGAGAAACTGCTCTGTGTTCTGTTAATTCATCTCACAGTGTTACATCTTTCCTTCAAGAAGCCTTTCGCTAAGGCTGTTCTTGAGGAATTGGCAAAGTGATATTTGGAAGCCCATAGAGGGCTATGGTGAAAAAGGAAATATCTTCCGTTCAAAACTGGAAAGAAGCTTTCTGAGAAACTGCTCTGTGTTCTGTTAATTCATCTCACAGAGTTACATCTTTCCCTTCAAGAAGCCTTTCGCTAAGGCTGTTCTTGTGGAATTGGCAAAGTGATATTTGGAAGCCCATAGAGGGCTATGGTGAAAAAGGAAATATCTTCCGTTCAAAACTGGAAAGAAGCTTTCTGAGAAACTGCTCTGTGTTCTGTTAATTCATCTCACAGAGTTACATCTTTCCCTTCAAGAAGCCTTTCGCTAAGGCTGTTCTTGTGGAATTGGCAAAGGGATATTTTAAGGCCATAGAGTTCTATGGAGAAAAAGGAAGTATCTTCCGTTCAAAACTGGAAAGAAGCTTTCTGAGAATCTGCTCTGTGTTCTGTTAATTCATCTCACAGAGTTACATCTTTCCCTTCAAGAAGCCTTTCGCTAAGGCTGTTCTTGTGGAATTGGCAAAGGGATATTTGGAAGCCCATAGAGGCTATGGTGAAAAGGAAATATCTTCCGTTCAAAACTGGAAAGAAGCTTTCTGAGAAACTGCTCTGTGTTCTGTTAATTCATCTCACAGAGTTCCATCTTCCCTTCAAGAAGCCTTCGCTAAGGCTGTTTTGTGGAATTGGCAAAGGGATATTTGGAAGCCCATAGAGGGCTATGGTGAAAAAGGAAATATCTTCCGTTCAAAACTGGAAAGAAGCTTTCTGAGAAACTGCTCTCTGTTCTGTTAAATCACCTCACAGAGTTACATCTTTCCTTCAAAGCCTTCGCTAAGGCTGTTCTTGTGGAATTGGCAAAGGATATTTGGAAGCCCATAGGGCTATGGTGAAAAAGAAAATATCTTCCGTTCAAAACTGGAAAGAAGCTTTCTGAGAAACTGCTCTGTGTTCTGTTAATTCATCTCACAGAGTTACATCTTTAACTTCAAGAAGCCTTTCGCTAAGGCTGTTCTTGTGGAATTGGCAAAGTGATATTTGGAAGCCCATAGAGGGCTA
This sequence comes from Erythrocebus patas, assembly GCA_023783455.1. NCBI lineage: Eukaryota > Metazoa > Chordata > Mammalia > Primates > Cercopithecidae > Erythrocebus > Erythrocebus patas. The sequence goes on from JAKFHT010002221.1 coordinate 10,979, forward strand.
TGGTGAAAAAGGAAATATCTTCCGTTCAAAACTGGAAAGAAGCTTTCTGAGAAACTGCTCTGTGTTCTGTTAATTCATCTCACAGAGTTACATATTTCCCTTCAAGAAGCCTTTCGCTAAGGTGTTCTTGTGGAATTGGCAAAGTGATACTTGGAAGCCCATAGAGGGCTATGGTGAAAAAGGAAATATCTTCCGTTCAAAACTGGAAAGAAGCTTTCTGAGAAACTGCTCTGTGTTCTGCTAATTCATCTCACAGAGTTACATCTTTCCCTTCAAGAAGCCTTTCGCTAAGGCTGTTCTTGTGGAATTGGAAAAGTGATATTTGGAAGCCCATAGAGGGCTATGGTGAAAAAGGAAATATCTTCCGTTCAAAACTGGAAAGAAGCTTTCTGAGAAACTGCTCTGTGTTCTGTTAATTCATCTCACAGAGTTACATCTTTCCCTTCAAGAAGCCTTTCGCTAAGGCTGTTCTTGTGGAATTGGCATAGTGATATTTGGAAGCCCATAGAAGGCTATGGAGAAAAAGGAAATATCTTCCGTTCAAAACTGGAAAGAAGCTTTGTGAGAAACTGCTCTGTGTTCTCTTAATTCATCTCACAGAGTTACATCTTTCCCTTCAAGAAGCCTTTCGCTAAGGCTGTTCTTGAGGAATTGGCAAAGCGATATTTGGAAGCCCATAGAGGGCTATGGTGAAAAAGGAAATATCTTCCGTTCAAAACTGGAAAGAAGCTTTCTGAGAAACTGCTCTGTGTTCTGCTAATTCATCTCACAGAGTTACATCTTTCCTTCAAGAAGCCTTCGCTAAGGCTGTTCTTGTGGAATTGGCAAAGGGATATTTGGAAGGCCATAGAGGGCTATGGAGAAAAGGAAATATCTTCCGCTCAAAACTGGAAAGAAGCTTTCTGAGAAACTGCTCTGTGTTCTCTTAATTCATCTCACAGAGTTACATCTTTCCTTCAAGAAGCCTTGCGCTAAGGCTGTTCTTGAGGAATTGGCAAAGCGATATTTGGAAGCCCATAGAGGCTATGGTGAAAAAGGAAATATCTTCCGTTCAAAACTGGAAAGAAGCTTGAGAAACTGCTCTGTGTTCTGTTAATTCATCTCACAGAGTTACATCTTTCCCTTCAAGAAGCCTTTCGCTAAGGCTGTTCTTGTGGAATTGGCAAGGATATTTGGAAGCCCATAGAGGGCTATGGTGAAAAAGGAAATATCTTCCGCTCAAAACTGGAAAGAATCTTTCTGAGAAACTGCTCTGTGTTCTGTTAATTCATCTCACAGAGTTCCATCTTTACCTTCAAGAAGCCTTTCGCTAAGGCTGTTCTTGTGGAATTAGCAAAGGATATTTGGAACCCCTAGAGGGCTATGGTGAAAAGGAAATATCTTCCGTTCAAAACTGGAAAGAAGCTTTCTGAGAAACTGCTCTGTGTTCTCTTAATTCATCTCACACAGTTACATCTTTCCTTCAGCCTTTCGCTAAGGCTGTTCTTGTGGAATTGGCAAAGTGATATTTGGAAGCCATAGAGGGCTATGGTGAAAAAGGAAATATCTTCCGTTCAAAACTGGAAAGAAGCTTGAGAAACTGCTCTGTGTTCTGTTAATTCATCTCACAGAGTTACATCTTTCCCTTCAAGAAGCCTTTCGCTAAGGCTGTTCTTGTGGAATTGGCAAAGGGATATTTTAAGGCCATAGAGTTCTATGGAGAAAAAGGAAGTATCTTCCGTTCAAAACTGGAAAGAAGCTTTCTGAGAAACTGCTCTGTGTTCTGTTAATTCATCTCACAGAGTTACATCTTTCCCTTCAAGAAGCCTTTCGCTAAGGCTGTTCTTGTGGAATTGGCAAAGGGATATTTGGAAGCCCATAGAGGGCTATGGTGAAAAAGGAAATATCTTCCGTTCAAAACTGGAAAGAAGCTTTCTGAGAAACTGCTCTGTGTTCTGTTAATTCATCTCACAGAGTTCCATCTTTCCCTTCAAGAAGCCTTTCGCTAAGGCTGTTCTTGTGGAATTGGCAAGGATATTTGGAAGCCCATAGAGGGCTATGGTGAAAAGGAAATATCTTCCGTTCAAAACTGGAAAGAAGCTTTCTGAGAAACTGCTCTGTGTTCTGTTAATTCATCTCACAGAGTTACATCTTTCCTTCAAGAAGCCTTCGCTAAGGCTGTTCTTGTGGAATTGGCAAAGGATATTTGGAAGCCCATAGAGGGCTATGGTGAAAAAGGAAATATCTTCCGTTCAAAACTGGAAAGAAGCTTTCTGAGAAACTGCTCTGTGTTCTGTTAATTCATCTCACAGAGTTACATCTTTAACTTCAAGAAGCCTTTCGCTAAGGCTGTTCTTGTGGAATTGGCAAAGTGATATTTGGAAGCCCATAGAGGCTATGGTGAAAAGGAAATATCTTCCGTTCAAAACTGGAAAGAAGCTTTCTGAGAAACTGCTCTGTGTTCTGTTAATTCATCTCACAGAGTTACATCTTTCCTTCAAGAAGCCTTTCGCTAAGGCTGTTCTTGTGGAATTGGCAAGGATATTTGGAAGCCCATAGAGGGCTATGGTGAAAAATATCTTCCGTTCAAAACTGGAAAGAAGCTTGAGAAACTGCTCTGTGTTCTGCTAATTCATCTCACAGAGTTACATCTTTCCTTCAAGAAACCTTTCGCTAAGGCTGTTCTTGTGGAATTGGCAAAGTGATATTTGGAAGCCCATAGAGGGCTATGGTGAAAAGGAAATATCTTCCGCTCAAAACTGGAAAGAAGCTTGAGAAACTGCTCTGTGTTCTGTTAATTCATCTCACAGAGTTACATCTTTCCCTTCAAGAAGCCTTTCGCTAAGGCTGTTCTTGTGGAATTGGCATAGTGATATTTGGAAGCCCATAGAAGGCTATGGAGAAAAAGGAAATATCTTCCGTTCAAAACTGGAAAGAAGCTTTCTGAGAAACTGCTCTGTGTTCTCTTAATTCATCTCACGGAGTTACATCTTTCCCTTCAAGAAACCTTTCGCTAAGGCTGTTCTTGAGGAATTGGCAAAGCGATATTTGGAAGCCCATAGAGGGCTATGGTGAAAAAGGAAATATCTTCCGTTCAAAACTGGAAAGAAGCTTCCTGAGAAACTGCTCTGTGTTCTGCTAATTCATCTCATAGAGTTACATCTTTCCCTTCAAGAAGCCTTTCGCTAAGGCTGTTCTTGTGGAATTGGCAAAGGGATATTTGGAAGGCCATAGAGGGCTATGGAGAAAAGGAAATATCTTCCGTTCAAAACTGGAAAGAAGCTTGAGAAACTGCTCTGTGTTCTCTTAATTCATCTCACAGAGTTACATCTTTCCCTTCAAGAAGCCTTTCGCTAAGGCTGTTCTTGAGGAATTGGCAAAGCGATATTTGGAAGCCCATAGAGGGCTATGGTGAAAAAGGAAATATCTTCCGTTGAAAACTGGAAAGAAGCTTTCTGAGAAACTGCTCTGTGTTCTGTTAATTCATCTCACAGAGTTACATCTTTCCCTTCAAGAAGCCTTTCGCTAAGGCTGTTCTTGTGGAATTGGCAAAGGTATATTTGGAAGCCCATAGAGGGCTATGGTGAAAAAGGAAATATCTTCCGTTCAAAACTGGAAAGAAGCTTTCTGAGAAACTACTCTGTGTTCTGTTAATTCATCTCACAGAGTTACATCTTTCCCTTCAAGAAGCCTTTCGCTAAGGCTGTTCTTGTGGAATTGGCAAAGGGATATTTTAAGGCCATAGAGGGCTATGGAGAAAAAGGAAATATCTTCCGTTGAAAACTGGAAAGAAGCTTTCTGAGAAACTGCTCTGTGTTCTCTTAATTCATCTCACAATGTTACATCTTTCCCTTCAAGAAGCCTTTCGCTAAGGCTGTTCTTGAGGAATTGGCAAAGCGATATTTGGAAGCCCATAGAGGGCTATGGTGAAAAAGGAAATATCTTCCGTTCAAAACTGGAAAGAAGCTTTCTGAGAAACTGCTCTGTGTTCTGTTAATTCATCTCACAGAGTTACATCTTTCCTTCAAGCCTTTCGCTAAGGCTGTTCTTGTGGAATTGGCAAAGGATATTTGGAAGCCCATAGAGGGCTATGGTGAAAAGGAAATATCTTCCGTTCAAAACTGGAAAGAAGCTTTCTGAGAAACTGCTCTGTGTTCTCTTAATTCATCTCACAGAGTTACATCTTTCCTTCAAGAAGCCTTTCGCTAAGGCTGTTCTTGTGGAATTGGCAAAGGATATTTGGAAGCCCATAGAGGGCTATGGTGAAAAGGAAATATCTTCCGTTGAAAACTGGAAAGAAGCTTTCTGAGAAACTGCTCTGTGTTCTGTTAATTCATCTCAAAGAGTTACATCTTTCCTTCAAGAAGCCTTTCGCTAAGGCTGTTCTTGTGGAATTGGCAAAGGATATTTGGAAGCCCATAGAGGGCTATGGTGAAAAGGAAATATCTTCCGCTCAAAACTGGAAAGAAGCTTTCTGAGAAACTGCTCTGTGTTCTGTTAATTCATCTCACAGTTACATCTTTCCTTCAAGAAGCCTTTCGCTAAGGCTGTTCTTGTGGAATTAGCAAGGGATATTTGGAAGCCCTTAGAGGGCTATGGTGAAAAGGAAATATCTTCCGCTTCAAAACTGGAAAGAAGCTTTCTGAGAAACTGCTCTGTGTTCTGCTAATTCATCTCACAGAGTTACATCTTTCCTTCAAGAAGCCTTTCGCTAAGGCTGTTCTTGTGGAATTGGCAAAGTGATATTTGGAAGCCCATAGAGGGCTATGGTGAAAAGGAAATATCTTCCGCTCAAAACTGGAAAGAAGCTTGAGAAACTGCTCTGTGTTCTGTTAATTCATCTCACAGAGTTACATCTTTCCTTCAAGAAGCCTTTCGCTAAGGCTGTTCTTGTGGAATTGGCATAGTGATATTTGGAAGCCCATAGAGGGCTATGGAGAAAAGGAAATATCTTCCGTTCAAAACTGGAAAGAAGCTTTCTGAGAAACTGCTCTGTGTTCTCTTAATTCATCTCACAGAGTTACATCTTTCCCTTCAAGAAACCTTTCGCTAAGGCTGTTCTTGAGGAATTGGCAAGCGATATTTGGAAGCCCATAGAGGGCTATGGTGAAAAGGAAATATCTTCCGTTCAAAACTGGAAAGAAGCTTCTGAGAAACTGCTCTGTGTTCTGCTAATTCATCTCACAGAGTTACATCTTTCCCTTCAAGAAGCCTTTCGCTAAGGCTGTTCTTGTGGAATTGGCAAAGGATATTTGGAAGGCCATAGAGGGCTATGGAGGAAAAGGAAATATCTTCCGTTCAAAACTGGAAAGAAGCTTTCTGAGAAACTGCTCTGTGTTCTCTTAATTCATCTCACAGAGTTACATCTTTCCCTTCAAGAAGCCTTTCGCTAAGGCTGTTCTTGAGGAATTGGCAAGCGATATTTGGAAGCCCATAGAGGGCTATGGTGAAAAAGGAAATATCTTCCGTTCAAAACTGGAAAGAAGCTTTCTGAGAAACTGCTCTGTGTTCTGTTAATTCATCTCACAGAGTTACATCTTTCCCTTCAAGAAGCCTTTCGCTAAGGCTGTTCTTGTGGAATTGGCAAAGGGATATTTGGAAGCCCATAGAGGGCTATGGTGAAAAGGAAATATCTTCCGTTCAAAACTGGAAAGAAGCTTTCTGAGAAACTGCTCTGTGTTCTGTTAATTCATCTCACAGAGTTACATCTTTCCCTTCAAGAAGCCTTTCGCTAAGGCTGTTCTTGTGGAATTGGCAAAGGGATATTTTAAGGCCATAGAGGGCTATGGAGAAAAGGAAATATCTTCCGTTGAAAACTGGAAAGAAGCTTTCTGAGAAACTGCTCTGTTCTGTTAATTCATCTCACAGTGTTACATCTTTCCTTCAAGAAGCCTTTCGCTAAGGCTGTTCTTGAGGAATTGGCAAAGCGATATTTGGAAGCCCATAGAGGGCTATGGTGAAAAGGGAAATATCTTCCGTTCAAAACTGGAAAGAAGCTTTCTGAGAAACTGCTCTGTGTTCTGTTAATTCATCTCACAGAGTTACATCTTTCCCTTCAAGAAGCCTTTCGCTAAGGCTGTTCTTGTGGAATTAGCAAAGGATATTTGGAAGCCCATAGAGGGCTATGGTGAAAAGGAAATATCTTCCGTTCAAAACTGGAAAGAAGCTTTCTGAGAAACTGCTCTGTGTTCTCTTAATTCATCTCACAGAGTTACATCTTTCCCTTCAAGAAGCCTTTCGCTAAGGCTGTTCTTGTGGAATTGGCAAACGGATATTTGGAAGCCCATAGAGGGCTATGGTGAAAAAGGAAATATCTTCCGTTGAAAACTGGAAAGAAGCTTTCTGAGAAACTGCTCTGTGTTCTGTTAATTCATCTCACAGAGTTACATCTTTCCCTTCAAGAAGCCTTTCGCTAAGGCTGTTCTTGTGGAATTAGCAAAGGATATTTGGAAGCCCATAGAGGGCTATGGAGAAAAGGAAATATCTTCCGCTGAAAACTGGAAAGAAGCTTTCTGAGAAACTGCTCTGTGTTCTGTTAATTCATCTCACAGAGTTACATCTTTCCTTCAAAGCCTTTCGCTAAGGCTGTTCTTGTGGAATTGGCAAGGATATTTGGAAGCCCATAGGGCTATGGTGAAAAAGGAAATATCTTCCGCTCAAAACTGGAAAGAAGCTTTCTGAGAAACTGCTCTGTGTTCTGTTAATTCATCTCACAGAGTTCCATCTTTCCCTTCAAGCCTTTCGCTAAGGCTGTTCTTGAGGAATTGGCAAAGGATATTTGGAAGCCCATAGGGCTATGGTGAAAAATATCTTCCGTTCAAAACTGGAAAGAAGCTTGAGAAACTGCTCTGTGTTCTGCTAATTCATCTCACAGAGTTACATCTTTCCCTTCAAAAGCCTTTCGCTAAGGCTGTTCTTGAGGAATTGGCAAAGGATATTTGGAAGCCCATAGGGCTATGGTGAAAAATATCTTCCGTTCAAAACTGGAAAGAAGCTTTCTGAGAAACTGCTCTGTGTTCTGTTAATTCATCTCACAGAGTTACATCTTTCCCTTCAAAAGCCTTTCGCTAAGGCTGTTCTTGAGGAATTGGCAAAGGATATTTGGAAGCCCATAGGGCTATGGTGAAAAATATCTTCCGTTCAAAACTGGAAGAAGCTTTCTGAGAAACTGCTCTGTGTTCTGCTAATTCATCTCACAGAGTTACATCTTTAACTTCAAGAAGCCTTCGCTAAGGCTGTTCTTGTGAATTGGCAAAGGATATTTGGAAGCCCATAGAGGGCTATGGAGAAAAGGAAATATCTTCCGTTGAAAACTGGAAAGAAGCTTTCTGAGAAACTGCTCTGTGTTCTGTTAATTCATCTCACAGAGTTACATCTTTCCTTCAAGAAGCCTTCGCTAAGGCTGTTCTTGTGGAATTGGCAAAGTGATATTTGGAAGCCCATAGAGGCTATGGTGAAAAATATCTTCCGTTGAAAACTGGAAAGAAGCTTGAGAAACTGCTCTGTGTTCTGCTAATTCATCTCACAGAGTTCCATCTTTCCCTTCAAGCCTTTCGCTAAGGCTGTTCTTGAGGAATTGGCAAAGTGATATTTC
>JAKFHT010002222.1:0-18501 GCA_023783455.1 Erythrocebus patas
GATGTAACTCTGTGAGATGAATTAACAGAACACAGAGCAGTTTCTCAAGCTTCTTTCCAGTTTTGAACGGAAGATATTTCCTTTTTCACCATAGCACTCTATGGGCTTCCAAATATCTCTTTGCCAATTCCACAAGAACAGCCTTAGCGAAAGGCTTCTTGAAGGGAAAGATGTAACTCTGTCAGATTAATTAACAGAACACAGAGTAGTTTCTCAGAAAGCTTCTTTCCAGTTTTGAACGGAAGATACTTCCTTTTTCACCATAGCCCTCTATGGGCTTCCAAATATCCCTTTGCCAATTCCACAAGAACAGCCTTAGCGAAAGGCTTCTTGAAGGGAAAGATGTAACTCTGTTAGATGAATTAACGGAACACAGAGCAGTTTCTCAGAAAGCTTCTTTCCAGTTTTGAAGGGAAGATATTTCCTTTTTCACTATAGCCCTCTATGGGCTTCTAAATATCCCTTTGCCAATTCCACAAGAACAGCTTAGCCAAAGGCTTCTTGAAGGGAAAGATGTAACTCTGTGCGATGAATTAACAGAACACAGAGCAGTTTCTCAGAAAGCTTCTTTCCAGTTTTGAACGGAAGATATTTCCTTTTTGACTATAGCCCTCTATGGGCTTTCAAACATCCCTTTGCCAATTCCACAAGAACAGCCTTAGCGAAAGGCTTCTTGAAGGGAAAGATGTAACTCTGTGAGATCAATTAACAGAAGACAGAGCAGTTCTTCAGATAGCTTCTTTCCAGTTTTGAACGGAAGATATTTCCTTTTTCACCATAGCCCTCTAAGGGATTCCAAATATCCCTTTGCCAATTCCACAACAACAGCCTTAGCGAAAGGCTTCTTGAAGGGAAAGATATAACTCTGTGAGATGAATTAAAAGAACACAGAGCAGTTTCTCAGAAAGCTTCTTTCCAGTTTTGAACGGAAGATATTTCCTTTTTCACCATAGCCCTCTATGGGCTTCCAAATAACCCTTTGCCAATGCCACAAGAACAGCCTTAGCGAAAGGCTTCTTGAAGGGAAACATGTAACTCTGTGAGATGAATTAACAGAACACAGAGCAGTTTCTCAGAATGCTTCTTTCCAGTTTTGAAGGGAAGATATTTCCTTTTTCACTATAGCCCTCTATGGGCTTCCAAATATCCCTTTGCCAATTCCACAACAACAGCCTTAGCGAAATTCTTCTTGAAGGGAAAGACGAAACTCTGTGAGATGAATTAACAGAACACAGAGCAGTTTCTCAGAAAGCTTCTTTCCAGTTTTGAAGGGAAGATATTTCCTTTTTCACCATAGCCCTCTATGGGCTTCCAAATATCCCTTTTCCAATTCCACAAGAACACACTTAGCGATAGGCTTCTTGAAGGGAAAGATGTAACTCTGTGAGATGAATTAACAGAACACAGAGCAGTTTCTCAGAAAGCTTCTTTCCAGTTTTGAACGGAAGATATTTCCTTTTTCACTATAGCCCTCTATGGGCTTCCAAATATCCCTTTGCCAATTCCACATGAACAGCCTTAGCGAAAGGCTTCTTGAAGGGAAAGATGTAACTCTGTGAGATGAATTAACAGAACACAGAGCAGTTTCTCAGAAAGCTTCTTTCCAGTTTTGAACCGAAGATATTTCCTTTTTCACCATAGCCCTCTATGGGCTTCCAAATATCCCTTTGCCAATTCCACAAGAACAGCCTTAGCGAAAGGCTTCTTGAAGGGAAAGATGTAACTCTGTGAGATGAATTAACAGAACACAGAGCAGTTTCTCAGAAAGCTTCTTTCCAGTTTTGTACGGAAGATATTTCCTTTTTCAACGTAGCCTTCTAAGGGCTTCCAAATATCCCTTTGCCAATTCCAAAAGAACAGCCTTAGCGAAAGGCTTCTTGAATGGAAAGATGTAACTCTGTGAGATGAATTAACAGAACACAGAGCAGTTTCTCAGAAAGCTTCTTTCCAGTTTTGATCGGAAGATATTTCCTTTTTCACTTTAGCCCTCTATAGGCTTCCATATATCCCTTTGCGAATTCCACAAGAACAGTCTTAGCGATAGGCTTATTGAAGGGAAATATGTAACTCTGTGAGATGAATTCACAGAACACAGAGCAGTTTCTCAGAAAGCTTCTTTCCAGTTTTGAACGGAAGATATTTCCTTTTTCACCATAGCCCTCTTTGGGCTTCCAAATATCCCTTTGCCCATTCCACAAGAACAGCCTTAGCGAAAGGCTTCTTGAAGGGAAAGATGTAACTCTGTGAGATGAATTAACAGAACACAGAGCAGTTTCTCAGGAAGCTTCTTTCCAGTTTTGAACGGAAGATATTTCCTTTTTCACTATAGCCCTCTAAGGGCTTCCAAATATCCCTTTGCCAATTCCAAAAGAACAGCCTTAGCGAAAGGCTTCTTGAACGGAAAGATGTAACTCTGTGAGATGAATTAAGAGAACACAGAGCAGTTTCTCAGAAAGCTTCTTTCCAGTTTTGAACGGAAGATATTTCCTTTTTCACTATAGCCCTCTATAGGCTTCCATATATCCCTTTGCCAATTCCACAAGAACAGTCTTAGCGATAGGCTTATTGAAGGGAAAGATGTAACTCTGTGAGATGAATTCACAGAACACAGAGCAGTTTCTCAGAAACCTTCTTTCCAGTTTTGAACGGAAGATATTTCCTTTTTCACTATAGCCCTCTACGGGCTTCCAAATATCCCTTTGCCAATTCCACAAGAAAAGCCTTAGCGACAGGCTTCTAGTAGGGAAAGATGTAACTCTGTGAGATGAATTAACAGAACACAGAGCAGTTTCTCAGAAAGCTTCTTTCCAGTTTTGAACGGAAGATATTTCCTTCTTCACCATAGCCCTCTATGGGCTTCCAAATATCCCTTTGCCAATTCCACAAGAACAGCCTTAGCGAAAGGCTTCTTGAAGGGAAAGATGTAACTCTGTGCGATGAATTAACAGAACACAGAGCAATTTCTCAGAAAGCTTCTTTCCAGTTTTGAACGGAAGATATTTCCTTTTTGACTATAGCCCTCTATGGGCTTTCAAACATCCCTTTGCCAATTCCACAAGAACAGCCTTAGCGAAAGGCTTCTTGAAGGGAAAGATGTAACTCTGTGAGATCAATTAACAGAAGACAGAGCAGTTCTTCAGAAAGCTTCTTTCCAGTTTTGAACGGAAGATATTTCCTTTTTCACCATAGCCCTCTAAGGGATTCCAAATATCCCTTTGCCAATTCCACAAGAACAGCCTTAGCGAAAGGCTTCTTGAAGGGAAAGATGTAACTCTGTGAGATGAATTAACAGAACACAGAGCAGTTTCTCAGAAAGCTTCTTTCCAATTTTGAACGGAAGATATTTCCTTTTTCACTATAGCCCTCTATGGGCTTCCAAATATCCCTTTGCCAATTCCACAAGAACAGCCTTAGCGAAAGGCTTCTTGAAGGGAAGATGTAACTCTGTGAGATGAATTAACAGAACACAGAGCAGTTTCTCAGAAAGCTTCTTTCCAGTTTTGAACCGAAGATATTTCCTTTTTCACCATAGCCCTCTATGGGCTTCCAAATATCCCTTTGCCAATTCCACAAGAACAGCCTTAGCGAAAGGCTTCTTGAAGGGAAAGATGTAACTCTGTGCGATGAATTAACAGAACACAGTGCAGTTTCTCAGAAAGCTTCTTTCCAGTTTTGAACGGAAGATATTTCCTTTTTCACTATAGCCCTCTATGGGCTTTCAAATATCCCTTTCCAATTCCACAAGAACAGCCTTAGCGAAAGGCTTCTTGAAGGGAAAGATGTAACACTGTGAGATGAATTAACAGACACAGATCAGTTCTTCAGAAAGCTTCTTTCCAGTTTTGATCGGAAGATATTTCCTTTTTCACCATAGCCCTCTATGGGCTTCCAAATATCCCTTTGCCAATTCCACAAGAACAGCCTTAGCGAAAGGCTTCTTGAAGGGAAAGATGGAACTCTGTGAGATGAATTAGCAGAACACAGAGCAGTTTCTCAGAAAGCTTCTTTCCAGTTTTGAACGGAAGATATTTCCTTTTTCACCATAGCCCTCTATGGGCTTTCAAATATCCTTTGCCAATTCCACAAGAACAGCCTTAGCGAAAGGCTTCTTGAAGGAAAGATGTAACACTGTGAGATGAATTAACAGACACAGATCAGTTCTTCAGAAAGCTTCTTCCAGTTTTGATCGGAAGATATTTTTTTCACCATAGCCCTCTATGGGCTTCCAAATATCCCTTGCCAATTCCACAAGAACAGCCTTAGCGAAAGGCTTCTTGAAGGGAAAGATGGAACTCTGTGAGATGAATTAGCAGAACACAGAGCAGTTTCTCAGAAAGCTTCTTTCCAGTTTTGAACGGAAGATATTTCCTTTTTCAACATAGCCCTCTACGGGTTTCCAAATATCCCTTTGCCAACGCCACAAGAACAGCCTTAGCGAAAGGCTTCTTGAAGGGAAAGATGTAACTCTGTGAGATGAATTAACAGAGCACAGAGCTGTTTCTCAGAAAGCTTCTTTCCAGTTTTGAACGGAAGATATTTCCTTTTTCACCATAGCCCTCTATGGGCTTCCAAATATCCCTTTGCCAATTCCACAAGAACAGCCTTAGCGAAAGGCTTCTTGAAGGAAAGATGTAACTCTGTGAGATGAATTATCAGAACACAGAGCACTTTCTCAGAAAGCTTTTTCCAGTTTTGAACGGAAGATATTTTTTTCACCATAGCCTCTATGGGCTTCCAAATATCCTTTGCCAACTCCACAAGAACAGCCTTAGCGAAAGGCTTCTTGAAGGGAAAGATGTAACTCTGAGAGATGAATTAACGGAGCACAGAGCAGTTTCTCAGAAAGCTTCTTTCCAGTTTTGAACGGAAGATATTTCCTTTTTCACCATAGCACTCTACGGGGTTCAAAATATCCCTTTGCCAATTCCACAGGAACAGCCTTAGCGAAAGGCTTCTTGAAGGGAAAGACGTAACTCTGTGAGATGAATTAACAGAACACAGAGTAGTTTCTCAGAAAGCTTCTTTCCAGTTTTGTGCGTAGATATTTCCTTTTTCACCGTAGACTTCTATGGGATTCCAAATATCCCTTTGCCAATTCCACAAGAACAGCCTTAGCGAAAGGCTTCTTGAAGGGAAAGATGTAACTCTGTGAGATGAATTAACAGAACACAGAGCAGTTTCTCAGAAAGCTTCTTTCCAGTTTTGATCGGAAGATATTTCCTTTTTCACTTTAGCCCTCTATAGGCTTCCATATATCCCTTTGCGAATTCCACAAGAACAGTCTTAGCGATAGGCTTATTGAAGGGAAATATGTAACTCTGTGAGATGAATTCACAGAACACAGAGCAGTTTCTCAGAAAGCTTCTTTCCAGTTTTGAACGGAAGATATTTCCTTTTTCACTATAGCCCTCTACGGGCTTCCAAATATCCCTTTGCCAATTCCACAAGAACAGCCTTAGCGACAGGCTTCTAGTAGGGAAAGATGTAACTCTGTGAGATGAATTAACAGAACACAGAGCAGTTTCTCAGAAAGCTTCTTTCCAGTTTTGAACGGAAGATATTTCCTTCTTCACCATAGCCCTCTATGGGCTTCCAAATATCCCTTTGCCAATTCCACAAGAACAGCCTTAGCGAAAGGCTTTTGAAGGAAAGATGTAACTCTGTGCGATGAATTAACAGAACACAGAGCAGTTTCTCAGAAAGCTTCTTTCCAGTTTTGAACGGAAGATATTTCCTTTTTGACTATAGCCCTCTATGGGCTTTCAAACATCCCTTTGCCAATTCCACAAGAACAGCCTTAGCGAAAGGCTTTTGAAGGAAAGATGTAACCTGTGAGATGAATTAACAGAACACAGAGCAGTTCTTCAGAAAGCTTCTTCCAGTTTTGAACGGAAGATATTTCCTTTTTCACCATAGCCCTCTAAGGGCTTCCAAATATCCCTTTGCTAATTCCACAAGAACAGCCTTAGCGAAAGGCTTTTGAAGGAAAGATATAACTCTGTGAGATGAATTAAAAGAACACAGAGCAGTTTCTCAGAAAGCTTTTTCCAGTTTTGAGCGGAAGATATTTCCTTTTCACCATAGCCCTCTATGGGCTTTCAAATATCCCTTTGCTAATTCCACAAGAACAGCCTTAGCGAAAGGCTTTTGAAGGAAAGATGTAACTCTGTGAGATCAATTAACAGAAGACAGAGCAGTTCTTCAGAAAGCTTCTTTCCAGTTTTGAACGGAAGATATTTCCTTTTTCACCATAGCCCTCTAAGGGATTCCAAATATCCCTTTGCCAATTCCACAAGAACAGCCTTAGCGAAAGGCTTCTTGAAGGGAAAGATATAACTCTGTGAGATGAATTAAAAGAACACAGAGCAGTTTCTCAGAAAGCTTCTTTCCAGTTTTGAACGGAAGATATTTCCTTTTTCACCATAGCCCTCTATGGGCTTCCAAATATCCCTTTGCCAATTCCACAAGAACAGCCTTAGCGAAAGGCTTTTTGAAGGTAAAGATGTAACTCTGTGAGATGAATTAACAGAACACAGAGCAGTTTCTCAGAAAGCTTCTTTCCAGTTTTGAAGGGAAGATATTTCCTTTTTCACTATAGCCCTCTATGGGCTTCCAAATATCCCTTTGCCAATTCCACAACAACAGCCTTAGCGAAAGGCTTCTTGAAGGGAAAGACGAAACTCTGTGAGATGAATTAACAGAACACAGAGCAGTTTCTCAGAAAGCTTCTTTCCAGTTTTGAAGGGAAGATATTTCCTTTTTCACCATAGCCCTCTATGGGCTTCCAAATATCCCTTTTCCAATTCCACAAGAACACACTTAGCGATAGGCTTCTTGAAGGGAAAGATGTAACTCTGTGAGATGAATTAACAGAACACAGAGCAGTTTCTCAGAAAGCTTCTTTCCAGTTTTGAACGGAAGATATTTCCTTTTTCACTATAGCCCTCTATGGGCTTCCAAATATCCCTTTGCCAATTCCACAAGAACAGCCTTAGCGAAAGGCTTCTTGAAGGGAAGATGTAACTCTGTGAGATGAATTAACAGAACACAGAGCAGTTTCTCAGAAAGCTTCTTTCCAGTTTTGAACAGAAGATATTTCCTTTTTCACCATAGCCCTCTATGGGCTTCCAAATATCCCTTTGCCAATTCCACAAGAACAGCCTTAGCGAAAGGCTTCTTGAAGGGAAAGATGTAACTCTGTGCGATGAATTAACAGAACACAGTGCAGTTTCTCAGAAAGCTTCTTTCCAGTTTTGAACGGAAGATATTTCCTTTTTCACTATAGCCCTCTATGGGCTTTCAAATATCCCTTTCCAATTCCACAAGAACAGCCTTAGCGAAAGGCTTCTTGAAGGGAAAGATGTAACTCTGTGAGATGAATTAACAGACACAGATCAGTTCTTCAGAAAGCTTCTTTCCAATTTTGAACGGAAGATATGTCCTTTTTCACCATAGCACTCTACGGGGTTCAAAATATCCCTTTGCCAATTCCACAGGAACAGCCTTAGGGAAAGGCTTCTTGAAGGGAAAGATGTAACTCTGTGAGATGAATTAACAGAACACAGAGTAGTTTCTCAGAAAGCTTCTTTCCAGTTTTGTGCGTAGATATTTCCTTTTTCACCGTAGACTTCTATGGGATTCCAAATATCCCTTTGCCAATTCCACAAGAACAGCCTTAGCGAAAGGCTTCTTGAAGGGAAAGATGTAACTCTGTGAGATGAATTAACGCAACACAGAGCAGTTTCTCAGAAAGCTTCTTTCCAGTTTTGAACGGAAGATATGTCCTTTTTCACTATAGCCCTCTATTGGTTTCCATATATCCCTTTGCCAATTCCACAAACACAGCCTTAGCGATAGGCTTCTTGAAGGGAAAGATGTAACTCTGTGAGATGAATTAACAGAACACAGAGCAGTTTCTCAGAAAGCTTCTTTCCAGTTTTGAACGGAAGACATTTCCTTTTTCACCATAGCCCTCTATGGGCTTCCAAATATCCGTTTGCCAATTCCACAAGAACAGACCTAGCGAAAGGATTCTTGAAGGGAAAGATGTAACTCTGAGAGATGAATTAACGGAACACAGAGCAGTTTCTCAGAAAGCTTCTTTACAGTTTTGAACGGAAGATATTTCCTTTTTCACTATAGCCCTCTATGGGCTTCCAAATATCCCTTTGCCAATTCCACAAGAACAGCCTTAGAGAAAGGCTTCTTGAAGGGAAAGATGTAACTCTGTGAGATGAATTAACAGAACACAGAGCAGTTTCTCAGAAAGCTTCTTTCCAGTTTTGAACGGAAGATATTTAATTTTTCACTATAGCCCTCTATGGGCTTTCAAATATCCCTTTGCCAATTCCACAAGAACAGCCTTAGCGAAAGGCTTCTTGAAGGGAAAGATGTAACTCTGTGCGATGAATTAACAGAATACAGATCAGTTCTTCAGAAAGCTTTTTCCAGTTTTGATCGGAAGATATTTCCTTTTTCACCATAGCCCTCTATGGGCTTCCAAATATCCCTTTGCCAATTCCACAAGAACAGCCTTAGCGATAGGCTTCTTGATGGAAAGATGTAACTCTGTGAGATGAATTAACAGAACACAGAACAGTTTCTCAGAAAGCTTCTTTCCAGTTTTGTACGGAATATATTTCCTTTTTCACCGCAGCCTTCTATGGGCTTCCAAATATCCCTTTGCCAATTCCACAAGAACAGCCTTAGCGAATGGCTTCTTGAAGGGAAAGATGTAACTCTGTGAGATGAATTAACAGAACACAGATCAGTTCTTCAGAAAGCTTTCCAGTTTTGAACGGAAGATATTTCCTTTTTCACCATAGCCCTCTATGGGCTTCCAAATATCCCTTTGCCAATTCCACAAGAACAGCCTTAGCGAAAGGCTTCTTGAAGTGAAAGATGTAACTCTGTGAGATGAAGTAACAGAACACAGAGCACTTTCTCAGAAAGCTTCTCTCCAGTTTTGAACGGAAGATATTTCCTTTTTCACCATAGCCCTCTATGGGCTTCCAAATATCTCTCTGCCAATTCCACAAGAACAGCCTTAGCGAAAGGCTTCTTGAAGAGAAAGATGTAGCTCTGTGAGATGAATTAACAGAACACAGAGCAGTTTCTCAGAAAGCTTCTTTCCAGTTTTGTACGGAATATATTTCCTTTTTCACCGCAGCCTTCTATGGGCTTCCAAATATCCCTTTGCCAATTCCAAAAGAACAGCCTTAGCGAAAGGCTTCTTGAATGGAAAGATGTAACTCTGTGAGATGAATTAACAGAACACAGAGCAGTTTCTCAGAAAGCTTCTTTCCAGTTTTGATCGGAAGATATTTCCTTTTTCACTTTAGCCCTCTATAGGCTTCCATATATCCCTTTGCCAATTCCACAAGAACAGTCTTAGCGATAGGCTTATTGAAGGGAAATATGTAACTCTGTGAGATGAATTCACAGAACACAGAGCAGTTTCTCAGAAAGCTTCTTTCCAGTTTTGAACGGAAGATATTTCCTTTTTCACCATAGCCCTCTATGGGCTTCCAAATATCCCTTTGCCCATTCCACAAGAACAGCCTTAGCGAAAGGCTTCTTGAAGGGAAAGATGTAACTCTGTGAGATGAATTAACAGAACACAGAGCAGTTTCTCAGGAAGCTTCTTTCCAGTTTTGAACGGAAGATATTTCCTTTTTCACTATAGCCCTCTAAGGGCTTCCAAATATCCCTTTGCCAATTCCAAAAGAACAGCCTTAGCGAAAGGCTTCTTGAACGGAAAGATGTAACTCTGTGAGATGAATTAAGAGAACACAGAGCAGTTTCTCAGAAAGCTTCTTTCCAGTTTTGAACGGAAGATATTTTTTTCACCATAGCCCTATGGGCTTCCAAATATCCCTTTGCCAATTCCACAAGAACAGTCTTAGCGATAGGCCTATTGAAGGAAAGATGTAACTCTGTGAGATGAATTCACAGAACACAGAGCAGTTTCTCAGAAACCTTCTTTCCAGTTTTGAACGGAAGATATTTCCTTTTCACTATAGCCCTCTATGGGCTTCCAAATATCCCTTGCCAATTCCACAAGAACAGCCTTAGCGAAAGGCTTCTTGAAGGAAAGATGTAACTCTGTGAGATGAATTAACAGAACACAGAGCAGTTTCTCAGAAAGCTTCTTTCCAGTTTTGAACGGAAGATATTTCTTTTTCACCATAGCCCTCTATGGGCTTCCAAATATCCCTTTGCCAATTCCACAAGAACAGCCTTAGCGAAAGGCTTCTTGAAGGAAAGATGTAACTCTGTGAGATGAATTAACAGAACACAGAGTAGTTTCTCAGAAAGTTTCTTTCCAGTTTTGACGGAAGATATTTCCTTTTCACCATAGCCTCTATGGGCTTCCAAATATCCCTTGCCAATTCCACAAGAACAGCCTTAGCGAAGGCTTCTTGAAGGAAAGATGTAACTCTGTGAGATGAATTAACAGAACACAGAGCAGTTTCTCAGAAAGTTTCTTTCCAGTTTTGAACGGAAGATATGTCCTTTTTCACTATAGCCCTCTATGGGTTTCCATATATCCCTTTGCGAATTCCACAAGAACAGCCTTAGCGATAGGCTTCTTGAAGGGAAAGATGTAACTCTGTGAGATGAATTAACAGAACACAGAGCAGTTTCTCAGAAAGCTCCTTTCCAGTTTTGAACGGAAGATATTTCCTTTTTCACCATAGCTCTCTATGGGCTTCCAAATATCCCTTTGCCAATTCCACAAGAACAGCCTCAGCGAAAGGCTTCTTGAAGGGAAAGATGTAACTCTGTGAGATGAATTAACACAACACAGAGCAGTTTCTCAGAAAGCTTCTTTCCAGTTTTGAACGGAAGATATTTCCTTTTTCACCATAGCCCTCTATGGGCTTCAAAATATCCCTTTGCCAATTCCACAAGAACAGCATTAGCGAAAGGCTTCTTGAAGGGAAAGATGTAACTCTGTGAGATGAATTAACAGAACACAGAGCAGTTTCTCAGAAAGCTTCTTTCCAGTTTTGAACGGAAGATATTTCCTTTTTCACCATAGTCCTCTATGGGCTTCCTAATATCCCTTTGCCAATTCCACAAGAACAGCCTTAGCGAAAGGCTTCTTGAAGGGAAAGATGTAACTCAGTGAGATGAATTAACAGAACACAGAGTAGTTTCTCAGAAAGTTTCTTTCCAGTTTTGTGCGGAAGATATTTCCTTTTTCACCGTAGCCTCTATGGGCTTCCAAATATCCCTTTGCCAATTCCACAAGAACAGCCTTAGCGAAAGGCTTCTTGAAGGGAAAGATGTAACTCTGTGAGATGAATTAACAGAACACAGAGCAGTTTCTCAGAAAGCTTCTTTCCAGTTTTGAACGGAAGATATGTCCTTTTTCACTATAGCCCTCTATGGGTTTCCATATATCCCTTTGCCAATTCCACAAGAACAGCCTTAGCGATAGGCTTCTTGAAGGGAAAGATGTAACTCTGTGAGATGAATTAACAGAACACAGAGCAGTTTCTCAGAAAGCTTCTTTCCAGTTTTGAACGGAAGATATTTCCTTTTCACCATAGCCCTCTATGGGCTTCAAATATCCTTTGCTAATTCCACAAGAACAGCCTTAGCGAAAGGCTTCTTGAAGGAAAGATGTAACTCTGTGAGATGAATTAACGGAACACAGAGCAGTTTCTCAGAAAGCTTCTTTCCAGTTTTGAACGGAAGATATTTCTTTTTCACCATAGCCCTCTATGGGCTTCAAATATCCCTTTGCCAATTCCACAAGAACAGCATTAGCGAAAGGCTTTTGAAGGAAAGATGTAACTCTGTGAGATGAATTAACAGAACACAGAGCAGTTTCTCAGAAAGCTTCTTTCCAGTTTTGAACGGAAGATATTTCCTTTTTCACCATAGTCCTCTATGGGCTTCCAAATATCCCTTTGCCAATTCCACAAGAACAGCCTTAGCGAAGGCTTCTTGAAGGGAAAGATGTAACTCTGTGAGATGAATTAACAGAACACAGAGCAGTTTCTCAGAAAGCTTCTTTCCAGTTTTGAACGGAAGATATGTCCTTTTTCACTATAGCCTCTATGGGCTTCCAAATATCCCTTGCTAATTCCACAAGAACAGCCTTAGCGAAAGGCTTCTTGAAGGGAAAGATGTAACTCTGTGAGATGAATTAACAGAACACAGAGCAGTTTCTCAGAAAGCTTCTTTCCAGTTTTGAACGGAAGATATGTCCTTTTTCACTATAGCCTCTATGGGCTTCCAAATATCCCTTGCTAATTCCACAAGAACAGCCTTAGCGAAAGGCTTCTTGAAGGAAAGATGTAACTCTGTGAGATGAATTAACAGAACACAGAGCAGTTTCTCAGAAAGCTTCTTTCCAGTTTTGAACGGAAGATATGTCCTTTTTCACTATAGCCTCTATGGGCTTCCAAATATCCCTTTGCCAATTCCACAAGAACAGCCTTAGCGATAGGCTTCTTGAAGGAAAGATGTAACTCTGAGATGAATTAACAGAACACAGAGCAGTTTCTCAGAAAGCTTCTTTCCAGTTTTGAACGGAAGATATTTCCTTTTTCACCATAGCCCTCTATGGGCTTCCAAATATCCCTTTGCCAATTCCACAAGAACAGTCTTAGCGATAGGCTTCTTGAAGGAAAGATGTAACTCTGTGAGATGAATTAACGGAACACAGAGCAGTTTCTCAGAAAGCTTTTTCCAGTTTTGAACGGAAGATATTTCCTTTTTCACTATAGCCCTCTATGGGCTTCCAAATATCCCTTTGCCAATTCCACAAGAACAGCCTTAGCGAAAGGCTTCTTGAAGGAAAGATGTAACTCTGTGAGATGAATTAACAGAACACAGAGCAGTTTCTCAGAAAGCTTCTTTCCAGTTTTGAACGGAAGATATTTCCTTTTTCACTATAGCCCTCTATGGGCTTCAAATATCCTTTGCCAATTCCACAAGAACAGCCTTAGCGAAAGGCTTTTGAAGGAAAGATGTAACTCTGTGAGATGAATTAACAGAACACAGAACAGTTTCTCAGAAAGCTTCTTTCCAGTTTTGATCGGAAGATATTTCCTTTTTCACCATAGCCTCTATGGGCTTCCAAATATCCCTTTGCTAATTCCACAAGAACAGCCTTAGCGATAGGCTTCTTGAAGGAAAGATGTAACTCTGTGAGATGAATTAACAGAACACAGAACAGTTTCTCAGAAAGCTTTCCAGTTTTGAACGGAAGATATTTCCTTTTTCACCATAGCCCTCTATGGGCTTCCAAATATCCCTTTGCCAATTCCACAAGAACAGCCTTAGCGAATGGCTTCTTGAAGGGAAAGATGTAACTCTGTGAGATGAATTAACAGAACACAGATCAGTTCTTCAGAAAGCTTTCCAGTTTTGAACGGAAGATATTTCCTTTTTCACCATAGCCCTCTATGGGCTTCCAAATATCCCTTTGCCAATTCCACAAGAACAGCCTTAGCGAAAGGCTTCTTGAAGTGAAAGATGTAACTCTGTGAGATGAATTAACAGAACACAGAGCACTTTCTCAGAAAGCTTCTCTCCAGTTTTGAACGGAAGATATTTCCTTTTTCACCATAGCCCTCTATGGGCTTCCAAATATCCTTTGCCAATTCCACAAGAACAGCCTTAGCGAAAGGCTTTTGAAGGGAAAGATGTAACTCTGTGAGATGAATTAACAGAACACAGAGCAGTTTCTCAGAAAGCTTTTTCCAGTTTTGATCGGAAGATATTTCCTTTTTCACCGTAGACTTCTATGGGATTCCAAATATCCCTTTGCCAATTCCACAAGAACAGCCTTAGCGAAAGGCTTCTTGAAGGGAAAGATGTAACTCTGTGAGATGAATTAACAGAACACAGAGCAGTTTCTCAGAAAGCTTCTTTCCAGTTTTGATCGGAAGATATTTCCTTTTTCACTTTAGCCCTCTATAGGCTTCCATATATCCCTTTGCGAATTCCACAAGAACAGTCTTAGCGATAGGCTTATTGAAGGGAAATATGTAACTCTGTGAGATGAATTCACAGAACACAGAGCAGTTTCTCAGAAAGCTTCTTTCCAGTTTTGAACGGAAGATATTTCCTTTTTCACCATAGCCCTCTATGGGCTTCCAAATATCCCTTTGCTAATTCCACAAGAACAGCCTTAGCGAAGGCTTCTTGAAGGGAAAGATGTAACTCTGTGAGATGAATTAAGAGAACACAGAGCAGTTTCTCAGAAAGCTTCTTTCCAGTTTTGAACGGAAG
This sequence comes from Erythrocebus patas, assembly GCA_023783455.1. NCBI lineage: Eukaryota > Metazoa > Chordata > Mammalia > Primates > Cercopithecidae > Erythrocebus > Erythrocebus patas. The sequence continues at coordinate 14,254 of JAKFHT010002222.1, forward strand.
ATATTTCCTTTTTCACTATAGCCCTCTATAGGCTTCCATATATCCCTTTGCCAATTCCACAAGAACAGTCTTAGCGATAGGCTTATTGAAGGGAAAGATGTAACTCTGTGAGATGAATTCACAGAACACAGAGCAGTTTCTCAGAAAGCTTCTTCCAGTTTTGAACGGAAGATATTTTTTTCACCATAGCCCTCTAAGGGCTTCCAAATATCCCTTTGCCAATTCCACAAGAACAGCCTTAGCGAAAGGCTTCTTGAAGGGAAAGATGTAACTCTGTGAGATGAATTAACAGAACACAGAGCAGTTTCTCAGAAAGCTTCTTTCCAGTTTTGAACGGAAGATATTTCCTTCTTCACCATAGCCCTCTATGGGCTTCCAAATATCCCTTTGCCAATTCCACAAGAACAGCCTTAGCGAAGGCTTCTTGAAGGAAAGATGTAACTCTGAGATGAATTAACAGAACACAGAGCAGTTTCTCAGAAAGCTTCTTTCCAGTTTTGAACGGAAGATATTTCCTTTTCACCATAGCCCTCTATGGGCTTCCAAATATCCCTTTGCCAATTCCACAAGAACAGCCTTAGCGAAAGGCTTCTTGAAGGGAAAGATGTAACTCTGTGAGATGAATTAACAGAACACAGAGTAGTTTCTCAGAAAGTTTCTTTCCAGTTTTGTACGGAAGATATTTCCTTTTTCACCGTAGCCTTCTATGGGCTTCCAAATATCCCTTTGCCAATTCCACAAGAACAGCCTTAGCGAAAGGCTTCTTGAAGGGAAAGATGTAACTCTGTGAGATGAATTAACAGAACACAGAGCAGTTTCTCAGAAAGCTTCTTTCCAGTTTTGAACGGAAGATATGTCCTTTTTCACTATAGCCCTCTATGGGTTTCCATATATCCCTTTGCCAATTCCACAAGAACAGCCTTAGCGATAGGCTTCTTGAAGGGAAAGATGTAACTCTGTGAGATGAATTAACAGAACACAGAGCAGTTTCTCAGAAAGCTTCTTTCCAGTTTTGAACGGAAGATATTTCCTTTTTCACCGTAGCCCTCTATGGGCTTCCAAATATCCGTTTGCTAATTCCACAAGAACAGCCTTAGCGAAAGGCTTCTTGAAGGGAAAGATGTAACTCTGTGAGATGAATTAACAGAACACAGAGCAGTTTCTCAGAAAGCTTCTTTCCAGTTTTGAACGGAAGATATTTCCTTTTTCACTATAGCCCTCTATGGGTTTCCATATATCCCTTTGCCAATTCCACAAGAACAGCCTTAGCGAAAGGCTTTTGAAGGAAAGATGTAACTCTGTGAGATGAATTAACAGAACACAGAGTAGTTTCTCAGAAAGCTTCTTTCCAGTTTTGTACGGAAGATATTTCCTTTTTCACCGTAGCCTTCTATGGGCTTCCAAATATCCTTTGCTAATTCCACAAGAACAGCCTTAGCGAAGGCTTCTTGAAGGAAAGATGTAACTCTGTGAGATGAATTAACAGAACACAGAGCAGTTTCTCAGAAAGCTTCTTTCCAGTTTTGAACGGAAGATATTTCCTTTTTCACTATAGCCCTATGGGCTTCCAAATATCCTTTGCCAATTCCACAAGAACAGCCTTAGCGAAAGGCTTTTGAAGGAAAGATGTAACTCTGTGAGATGAATTAACAGAACACAGAGCAGTTTCTCAGAAAGTTTCTTTCCAGTTTTGAACGGAAGATATTTCCTTTTTCACCATAGCCCTCTATGGGCTTCAAAATATCCCTTTGCCAATTCCACAAGAACAGCCTTAGCGAAAGGCTTTTGAAGGGAAAGATGTAACTCTGTGAGATGAATTAACAGAACACAGAGCAGTTTCTCAGAAAGCTTCTTCCAGTTTTGAACGGAAGATATTTCCTTTTTCACCGCAGCCTTCTATGGGCTTCCAAATATCCCTTGCCAATTCCACAAGAACAGCCTTAGCGAAAGGCTTTTGAAGGGAAAGATGTAACTCTGTGAGATGAATTAACAGAACACAGATCAGTTCTTCAGAAAGCTTCTTTCCAGTTTTGAACGGAAGATATTTCCTTTTTCACCATAGCCCTATGGGCTTCCAAATATCCCTTTGCCAATTCCACAAGAACAGCCTTAGCGAAAGGCTTCTTGAAGTGAAAGATGTAACTCTGTGAGATGAATTAACAGAACACAGAGCACTTTCTCAGAAAGCTTCTTCCAGTTTTGAACGGAAGATATTTCCTTTTTCACCATAGCCCTCTATGGGCTTCCAAATATCCCTTGCCAATTCCACAAGAACAGCCTTAGCGAAAGGCTTCTTGAAGGAAAGATGTAACTCTGTGAGATGAATTAACAGAACACAGAGCAGTTTCTCAGAAAGCTTCTTTCCAGTTTTGATCGGAAGATATTTCCTTTTTCACCATAGCCTCTATGGGCTTCAAATATCCCTTTGCTAATTCCACAAGAACAGCCTTAGCGAAGGCTTCTTGAAGGGAAAGATGTAACTCTGTGAGATGAATTAACAGAACACAGAGCAGTTTCTCAGAAAGCTTCTTTCCAGTTTTGAACGGAAGATATTTCTTTTCACCATAGCCTCTATGGGCTTCCAAATATCCTTTGCCAATTCCACAAGAACAGCCTTAGCGAAAGGCTTCTTGAAGAGAAAGATGTAACTCTGTGAGATGAATTAACAGAACCCAGAGCAGTTTCTCAGAAAGCTTCTTTCCAGTTTTGAACGGAAGATATTTCCTTTTTCACCATAGCCCTCTATGGGCTTCCAAATATCCCTTTGCCAATTCCACAAGAACAGCCTTAGCGAAAGGCTTTTGAAGGGAAAGATGTAACTCTGAGAGATGAATTAACAGAACACAGAGCAGTTTCTCAGAAAGCTTCTTTCCAGTTTTGAACGGAAGATATTTCCTTTTTCACCATAGCCCTCTATGGGCTTCAAATATCCCTTTGCCAATTCCACAGGAACAGCCTTAGCGAAAGGCTTTTGAAGGGAAAGATGTAACTCTGTGAGATGAATTAACAGAACACAGAGCAGTTTCTCAGAAAGCTTCTTTCCAGTTTTGAACGGAAGATATTTCCTTTTTCACCGTAGCCTTCTATGGGCTTCCAAATATCCCTTTGCCAATTCCACAAGAACAGCCTTAGCGAAAGGCTTTTGAAGGGAAAGATGTAACCTGTGAGATGAATTAACAGAACACAGAGCAGTTTCTCAGAAAGCTTCTTTCCAGTTTTGATCGGAAGATATTTCCTTTTCACTATAGCCCTCTATAGGCTTCCATATATCCCTTTGCCAATTCCACAAGAACAGTCTTAGCGATAGGCTTATTGAAGGGAAAGATGTAACTCTGTGAGATGAATTAACAGAACACAGAGCAGTTTCTCAGAAAGCTTCTTTCCAGTTTTGAACGGAAGATATTTCCTTTTCACCATAGCCCTCTATGGGCTTCCAAATATCCCTTTGCCAATTCCACAAGAACAGCCTTAGCGAAAGGCTTCTTGAAGGGAAAGATGTAACTCTGTGAGATGAATTAACAGAACACAGAGCAGTTTCAGAAAGCTTCTTCCAGTTTTGAACGGAAGATATTTTTTTCACCATAGCCCTATGGGCTTCCAAATATCCTTTGCTAATTCCACAAGAACAGCCTTAGCGAAAGGCTTTTGAACGGAAGATATTTCCTTTTTCACCATAGCCCTCTATGGGCTTCAAATATCCTTTGCCAATTCCACAAGAACAGCCTTAGCGAAAGGCTTCTTGAAGGAAAGATGTAACTCTGTGAGATGAATTAACAGAACACAGAGCAGTTTCTCAGAAAGCTTCTTTCCAGTTTTGAACGGAAGATATTTCCTTTTTCACCATAGCCCTCTATGGGCTTCCAAATATCCTTTGCCAATTCCACAAGAACAGCCTTAGCGAAAGGCTTCTTGAAGGAAAGATGTAACTCTGTGAGATGAATTAACAGAACACAGAGCAGTTTCTCAAGCTTCTTTCCAGTTTTGAGCGGAAGATATTTCCTTTTTCACCATAGCCCTCTATGGGCTTCAAATATCCCTTTGCCAATTCCACAAGAACAGCCTTAGCGAAGGCTTCTTGAAGGAAAGATGTAACTCTGTGAGATGAATTAACAGAACACAGAGCAGTTTCTCAAGCTTCTTTCCAGTTTTGAACGGAAGATATTTCCTTTTTCACCATAGCCCTCTATGGGCTTCCAAATATCCCTTTGCCAATTCCACAAGAACAGCCTTAGCGAAAGGCTTCTTGAA